>FIZR01014963.1:0-19470 GCA_900060175.1 Ferrisia virgata
ACTATTACGACAGACTAATGGAAGCTGGAGTGAAATGAAACTCTGTCAAAAAGGGGTCGAATATTTGTCAACAATTCTGGACACTTGAACAACAAATCTCCATCTCCCTCCCCCCCTGTAAAGCACAAAAAATTGGTGAAAATTTTGATATTTATCACTGATGTCCACTTTCTAAAATCCGACATGAATTTTTGGAATTTACTGATTATTGCTCTGTACTGCACTGGCACAGCATCTTTGAGGGATATTTTGCACTGCTTGAAAATTTTTAGAAAATGATTCCCCACTATTTATGAAACAGAAATTATCAAGTGGGGCATCATAACAAAATTTTCTATTTCCGAGAGCAAATTCAGGGGTAGGTAAGCAACCAACACTTATTCTATGTATTTTTAGGGTCTGTCTCCTGAATATACACTTGAATGTATTTTGACATGTGCGAAAGGTCTCAGGTTTAAGGGGGTTAAACTGTAAGGATAGTCTTATACAAGGTAAATTCTTTTCAAAGGAAGAGCAAAGTAATTAGAGAGGCAGGGGCTTGAGCATGTTTTAAAAATTCACATATTATTACTCAATTCACACTACTCGAATACAATAAATAAAAATTTTCAATTTTTTGCCTGATTTTCTATGTCATATTGTCCATGAAAACCAGGCTATTACAGTCTGTCGACCTATGCTGGGTGCAGGGAGTGGCAATATCAGTAAAATCCGTTTTAGAACCCTAGAAGACCACTACGGCCATTTTTGACCGTGTCAGATATCTGCTTTCTTTGTCATTTTGAATCAAAATATTTAAAATCACAAATTAATTTGATATTTTGGTTTTACCTTGACGGAAAATTGAGCATCGCGAATGCAAAACATAGAGAACTGATCAGGAGTTGAAATAACGGTGTTACCAAGTATACCATTGTGACCAGCGAAAAAAACTACTGTCAGTTGATATGTCACATGACTTTTTTATCTGTAAAAAATACTTTTCAGTATCTCACTTTTTAAGGCACATCTCAATCTAGATGTGCCTTTTGGTCGTCTCGACTTTTCAGCCTCATTGCATCTCCTCACAACGCTAAAAAAGTTGTTTTATTATTGATTTTTATTTTTTGAGTTTGTTCTTCGCGTGTCCCCTCCTCCCCAAAATTGTACTAGAAGTTGAAATTTGGCATGTAGATATAATGAAATTGTAAAACTCTTCTTACTTCCTCCCAAGAATCTTAATCTGGGACATCTGCTAGATCTGGATGAGCGTGTATTTTGGTTTCAATAAAGTTTTGTACTTCTACCTTCTAGTGGTGTCGGATTTTTTAGTCCTATTACAACCACACATGCCCCTCTCGCCGCCTCTCTTACCACTAATTACGAATAATTCACATAATTATTAAATATTTTACGAAAATCAGGCTGATAATGCGATGCTTTTTTTTTACTCTGTCTCGTGATAACAATTTTTTCCCCCCTTCTAATGGAAAATTTCATGCGAACTTGTACTATTTCCTCCTGCAACTATTCAATGAATCAGAATTTTTTCCTCATTACTCGACCAGCATTACGCTGATCACTTGAGGCGTGGTACTGCACCCAAATTGCGTAACGACCTTGACGAGTATAACCATTTAGGAAAAAAAAAACGAAACGAAACAAAACAAAATAAAACGAAACAAGGCGCAACAAAAAAATGAAAAAAACAACACTCAAACATGGTTCGAAATGAAAATACATAAAATTTTGCACCATACTATCATCGGCTATCGAACAATAGACTAATTACATTTTCGAATTAATTGAAATGACCATCGGCCGAAGCCAAACCTCCGGACGGACAACGATTAAGCGCGATGTACCATTTGACCTTATTTTCCACATCCAATAACAAATCATCTTTATCGCGTATATTTTTAAAACATGTTTGTTTATGCTATATCTAGTAGTCGATATTGTAACACGATATGACCAAATTTTGATTCCATCTACCGTCCAAACCCACTATCGAATATATTTCATAGAACACAGCGACGAATAAGTGGCTAACTAACTAAGTATACGCTTACGTGTACAAGATGGACGAAATATCGACACAAGGTAAACATGGCACACCTACGAAATTACTCTTTTTTTTTTCATCCACCAACATTACCGAATAGTTGAGTAAATGCAAGCGTGGCTACGTGTAAGAAAATAACTCTTTGATGACTCTACGCGTAATTCCAATAAAGTGAATATTTGGCCATAATAGTGCAGAAGAAAAACGTGAAATAAGTGTTGAACACGAGTAAAATAATTGGGGAAGGTTTTTAGATGCAGATGCATTATCAAACATATTCGAAATCTTCAAAAATCCTCATTCCTCATTACCTCGTGTTAAATACTGTTTGTGAAGCTGTGGCCTCGCAAAATGACTTTCATTTAAAATTCTAAGCGACGTATCAAAAAGTATTAAAATTATGTGGTAATTATTAATATTTTACATAATGTATCGAGACTTCTTGTAAACCCTTAAATTTTAGTGTTTTAAGTTTCAAAAACTGTTATTCTCCCAACAGCATAACCAGTTAAGAATGATGAATCGGTTCCCAGCTGTGCAAGTTGGTTCGTAAGGTCTGGAAGATTGCTGGTAAAAATTTTGAGCCTCCCACTTCAGCATCAACACTTCATATCAAATTATTTAGTTGAACATTTCATATGATGAAATAATATAACTTAATTTGCAGCACATCAAGGGCGATTGAAAGGGCTAGTGGAGTAGTAGGAGGCCAAATATTTTCTGCGGTAACTTTTCGAACCTTACCAACAAACTTGCACTGGAGAGTTTGAAAATCTTAGCTGGTAGTTTATTCACCATTAAGGAGTGTGATATTCGGTATCAAAAATAACGAAATGAGCGATATCGATATTTGATATTTGAAAAAGTGTATATCAAATTTTGTTATTCCACAATGCTTAATTGAGAAACAATAAGAAATGAAGTATAATTTTTTAAAAACGACCTCAGATTTTCACTGGCTCAATTTGGAGGAGAGTTATGCAAGAAAAAAACAAAAAAATAAGAAAAAACGAATAAAAACCACTTTTTTGAGATTGTGAGTGGATGAAATGGGGCTGAAAAGTCGAGATCTCCAAAAAGCACATCTAGGACCCTCAACTAAATGCCCATATCTAATTTCAAATTCATAGCTCAATTTGGAGGGGAGTTATGTGAGGAACAAATGCAAAAAACTCAAAAAAATGAGAAAATCAGATCAAAAATCCACTTTTTTGGGACCGTGAGGTGGTGAAATTTAGGCTGTAATGTTGGAACCCCCAAATGGCACATTTAGAGTCCCAACTAAATGTACATACCAAATTTCAACTTTCGAGCTTAATTTGGTGGAGAGAAAGAAGAGGGACGGTTCTTTTTTAGGATTAAAAAGGGTGGAAACGTCCATATCTCCCCTCCTAATTGATTTAGGAGGTTGATTTTTGAATATGTTTACAATTTTTGATTCTCTATCAATTAACTTAAAAAAGGTCAATTTTTGTGTTTTTGATCTCTCACCACCCTCTCCCCCAAATTGGAGTATAATTGAATTTTGACCCAAGTTCATCCCCACTCATATATATCTAATTTGTCGCCAGATTAAGCTAATTGATCGAATTGGAGCGATTTTTGGTCTGTATCGAGCGGATTGAATAATTTTAATGTCCGGGGGAAAAAAATAAAAATAAATATCCGATATGGCTAAAAATCATCTTAATGGTCTTCTAGGATCCCAAAACGTATTTTGTTGGTATTCCCCCCTCCCCCTCCCAATCGGCGTTGGTCGATAGACTATAATAGCCTGGTTTTCATTGATAATATGACATAGAAAATCAGTTTAAAAAACATAAAAAATTATCGAACTTCGGTATTCAGTAAAAAATATTAATACTTAGGAGTATCGAAAGGAAAATATCGATATTCCGATGTATTGTATCGAAATCGCCATCACTATTCACCGTTTTGAAGTGGTCATGCTGTTGGGGAAATCACAGTTTATTAAACTGTGAGAGCCAAAATTTATAGGTTTAAGAAGAGTCACCATATTTTAAGGAGAATGTTTTGTAATCATTAATCAGCATTTTGTTACGTTGCTCATGATTTTATAAGAAAGTCACTTTGAGGGGCCAGAAAATGGGACAGAAAGATCTTTGAGGATTTTGGATATGTTTATTAACGCACCTTCACGAGTACGATGAGTTGGAAAAAGCTTCCCTGATCCCTTCGTTGTCCGGGTAAATTGTTATTCCTACTGCGAGCTTATCAATAAAATGGCAGAAGGGGGGGGGGGTCATATCAACATAATGCTTTGAGATCCTAGAAGATCATTATCATCATTTTTGGTCATGCTAAATATTTATTTTTACATCCACCTTCACCCTACCCCTCAATTAAAAATCATTTACTCGACTCAAAATCGATCGAAATTGGTCAAATTTGGAAAATAGACTTCGATTTATGGTGGGTTTCATATTGTGCAGCGGATATAACCTCTTGTCGAAATTCAGTCACGTCCAAATTTAGTGGCAGGGATGTTGATGGGCAAGAATTTTTGAAAAATGTTTCTTTTTGAGCCAATCGATAGAGAATGCCAATTTGTGAAACATATCCAAAAAGCAGCCTCCCAAGTCAATTTGGATGGGTGAGATAAGGGGTTTCTTCCTTTTTGACCTTGAAAAAAGGTCGGTTGCTTCAGTATCTCGCTTGCAAATTGAGCTAAGGGAGTTGAAATTTGGTATGCAGACATGGTACGTGTCATAGATGTGCTTTTTGCGAGTTTCAACATTAGCCCTGGAAAAGTGGCTCTCTTGGCCGGTTTCTCAAATTTTTCAAGTTCGTCCCACGCATATCTCCCCTTTAAATTGAACTAGGAAGATGAAATTTGAAATGTTACTGAGTGCCTAAGTGAAATCCTACTCCTCCCCCCCCCCTAAAAATGGTATTTTCGTACCAATAGCATTAGGTTGGTAACATGCGATATAAGCACAAACGAACGCGATTGGTTTTATTCTATGTACGGCCAATCAATTGGTCAAAGATACACGCAATCGTATACTTTTGGCACGAAAATTCCATATTTGAAGGGAGGAGTTAGACTCAATTTAAGCCCCAGAAATTCATTCCAATATCTACGTTTACTTCTAGCACTATTGAAGAAAAAACATTCCCGAGTGTATGTTTTTTTTTTTTTATTTCGCGAATGAACAGTTCTTTTATATATCTTCTCAACTTTAGGAAAATCATGTTCAAATTCTATTCATCTGGCAGGTTGTTTTCGATGGTGAAAAAATGATGTAATTACGAAAAGAGCAAATAAGTAGTGATTTGTTGGACTGGAAGCAACGAAACGTCATTCTTGGAGGTCAAAAATGCCTGTACAATTTTTGAACCATTCACACATTGTATTTTGCAAATTTTCGCCCTCGCTTATTGGTTCGGGTTATACCGAGTGCACCAGCCAGCAGTAGTAGCAGTAAATCGTGATGTTTGGTAAAACTACAAAATTTTTTAACGATAACGAACAGGTGGCTAATCATTACCATTACCGCAACTTGACAGCAGACAACTGACAGACGAGTGTTAAATTTGAACGCGAGAGTCGCGAAGACGCGAAACCGTTATTGACAAAATGATTCGAATCTCGTAACCGTCGCAATTAGCAGTTTGGTGAAATAGTAACTACCAATTCAACGTATCGTAATAACAGCTATACTTTAATTGGTGGGGTAAACGTACGCTGTTATGGGACGTGACGTGACGTGACGCGAGGCCGGAACTCGAGCATGATTTCAGATTCAGAGCGACACCGTGTGCCACGCCGATGTTTGTTTTCATGTACATTTCAACCGAGTGTATTTGACGAATTCGCGTTAAGCAAATATGTACGTATAAATTTTAACGGCATATTTATACTTTCTAACGAGATTTGTAGTCAGTTTTCTAAAAACCAACAATTTATACGTATGCCAGGGTTCAAAGAGTCACGAGGTGAAAATAAAGGGTCTTCGGTGAGATAACTTGAAAAAAAAAAAAAGGTTATGCATAACTTCGCAGATACGTTCTGCATCGAGCTTATATACGTATTATCGATGTATATACAGTTAAAGTATCAGACCTAAGGCCCCCGTTCGTATACGTGACGTAATTTATGCTGCTCAGAATATCGAGACTTATCACAAGATACGCGCTTGTATTTACGTACGATAGATGATAAATGCATCCGTAGATAGAATCATCATCACGTTCAATTGATAATTAAAATTTTTTTTTTGTTTCATTTTTAGCTTTTCAAACTTACACCTACAATGGATAGCTTGATTATTGTATTTCTTTATAGCTTAGATCTAATCGTGGCTGAAATTTCAATAAGATTTCTCATCGAGAGTTATAAATTATCTAGGATGTCATTAATGACAATAGTACATGAAAGACGGGAGCCGGCCGAGGATATGGTATTCGAATTCATTAATTTTTGAAAAATTTTAAAATCGAAGGTGTGTATCTCGCAAGGTTAAGGTGACCTCACTTTCAGATTTGGCTGCAGATAAAAATGCATCTTTTTCGTAGTAATAAATCAACGCCATTGTGTACCTGATGTCATCAAAATTCGCCCAACTCGTAATTCCACATTTATATTGTTTTTCAAGTGTCTCGTGAAGGATAAAAAGAATTATCAATTTGCTGGTTAATCGCGAACGAAACGTGAGCGACGCGCTCGTAAATAAACAACAAGCTCCTGTTTCGTAACGACCTAGCGTTTTAGGTATAACGAAGAGGTGATTATTTTGCATACGTCGTGTTTCGTAGGCGTTCGTGTGCTTGAATTTGTTAGTTTCAGGCGGTTTTTTCATGGTTGGTTATTTTGAGGTGTTCGCCAAATCGTCGAGATAATTTAGACGATACGAGATTACAGACGGAGGTATGAGAAAACGTGAGTTGAAATTTTTTACGATATAATTGATTGGAATATGCGCTTACTTACTTTTGTCGACTTCTTATTCGTAGTGTTTTTAGCCTGATTTTCTATATCATATTGTCAATAAAAATCAGACTATTATCGCCCATCGACATACGACGGGTGAGGAGGCAACAAAATCCTTTTTGAGGTCATAAAAGACCATTACAACCATTTTTGGCAATGTCAGATATTCATCCCCCCTCTCCCCCCTGAAACTAAAAACCATTTGCTTAGCTCAATACTACTCAAAATCGATCAGAGTTGCGAAATAAGCTTAGATTGGCGGTGAATTAGATATTCTGGATTGGGAATGACCTCGGGTCAAAATTCAGTTATCCCCAAATTTGGGGGAGGGGGTGCTGAGGGGCTAAAATCGCAAAAAATCTTCCTTTTTGAGCCAATCGATGAAAAATGTAAAGTTGTGCAACACATCCAAAAGTCATCCTACTAATTTATTTTAATTTTTTTCCTTTCCCGAAACTGAAAAATCCTTTGCTAAGCTCGATACTGACCGAAATCGATCAAATTGGAGGAATACGGTTTGATTGGCGGATCATTCAATATTCTGGAGTGGGGATGACCTCAAGTCAAAATCAAGTTGTACTCAAAGAGTGGGAGTGGTGAAGAGCCAAAACTGTACAAATTGTTTATTATTGAGCCAGCCGATAGACCATCCAAAGTTGCATGACGTATCCAAAAATCAGCCCATCAGTCACTTAGGAGATATGAGATTTTCTCCTTCTTAACTTTGAAAAAGAGCATAGCTATGAAGTTGGAATTTGGTATGTACATTTAGTGGGAGATCGTAGATGTGTCTTATGGGGGTTTCGACTTTTCAGCCTCATTGCATCCCCTCACAGACTCGAAAATGTAGTTTTTTGGTTGATTTTACTCATTGTTTGTTTTTTTTTTCTTACATAATTCTCTTCCAAATTGAGCCAGGAAGTTAAAATTTGTATTATGTACATTCAGCATAGGTCTTCGAGACGTGTAGTTTGAAGGTGTCGTCTTTTCAGCCCCATAGCACCCTCTCTACTCTTACTACAGCTTTTTTTCATTTCACATAATTGTAATATTTCACGAAAATCAAAAAAATGAAATTCGATAATGATCAATGTCGGGTTTTGTGCAAGTGAGGTTTTGCGAATAGAAGCCCAAAAATTCAGTTTTAGTCGGTTTTCTACGATATTGTTGTCAATGAAAACCAGGCTATTGTAGACTATCCATCTGGAAAGGATATTGGGGTGGGGGGGATCAACGAAATCCGATATGTTCTAGAAAACTGTAAGGGATAGGCTAGTGGCTAGGCAACACATACCGAGTCTATATATGTATGTTTGCCTATCCTGTGAACAGCAGGGGCTAATCTACTCTAATTACAAATGTTTTTTCCAGATTTTGTATAAGTTTTTCATGCGAGTGCAGCTCGAGAGCCAAAATAGGTAGGGATTTGGAATTTATTCGAGAAGAAAGAGAATTTTATCTAGATTACCATAGGGTAGTTAGTTTTTGTACTACCAGCGTATGAGATCGAGCAGTTGATAAAACCATGTGAAAAACGTGCACTAAAACCTTCAATTTTTATAATTTTTGTCGAATTATTCGAAAATTTGTTCTCATAACATATAAATTGAATTAATGTTAGTGGAAGAAAAAAGTTTGCGCTTTTCAATGCCGTAAACCCCATCTTTTTATCTCACTTAGATGAAAAATTATGATCATTTGAATTGTAGAAAGAGGAATGAAATTTCAAAAAACTCAATTTCTTATTATTTTTGAGAATTCAAATGCTCATAATTTTTCATCTGAGTGAGACAAAAAGATACGGGTTGCTGCATTGAAAAGAGCAAACTTTTTTCTTCCAATAACATCAATTCCATTGATGTGTCATAAGAACATTGTTTTGAATAATTCAAAAAAATCATGAAAATTGAGGGTTTTAGTGCACATATTCTCTTTATCCTCAAATGAATTTCAAATCTTTACCTATTTTAATCAGGAAAAATTTTTTTTATTAGAGTAACAGCCCCTGCGGCTCAGAATATAGGCAAACATACATACATAGACTCGGTATATGTTGCCTAGTCATTGGCTGAAATTCCTTAGTTCTACCCTGAAACACTCTGTATACAAAAACCTTCTTGATCTTCCCTTTCATAGTCAAATTTTTGGAGATTTCCAGTTTTTTGCATCTAGTGAGCCAGGTTTTAACTTTACAGGGTAATAATTGTGAAAAAATGATTCTACGTAAAATTTTCAATAAATGTGGTCATATTCATTTATTTGCTGTTTTCCGTAGTAGTAGATTGGGAGGGTTTTCTGATGAATAGTAAGTGAACCAGGTACATATCGGTTTAATCGATGAATGAATACTGCCAATTCTTGTTCGAGTATCCATCTTCCAATTTTTTATTCTTTTCTTGCTACTTGCGTGGTCGTTTCTTGAAGTTTTCTAGTCGCCCAATAAAATAGAATAAAATAGAGTTTTCCTCCTTGAAAACTCCTGAACCGATGATAATCGATCAAACAGTGATAACTTCTCAAATCGATAGTTTGCCAATGTAATAAGAATATGTTGGCTCAAAAACGAGCATTCTACCTGAATTTGGTGGACTAAAAGTACGACTATTCAATTTATGATGCTAAGAATTTGTTATCTAATTCTATGTTTGTTTCTCTAGTATGTAAGATGGAAAGTTGGAGGTTCTTTCCAACGTATAATATGACATGTTTTATATTTACTAGTATCGTAGAAAATATTCGACAGTATTTTTAAAAATCATTCTTGTCCATTCAATTCCTATCGTTTCTTCCATGTTGAAATTACTCTGGATTCGAGTTCAGATTGTATTACGTTGTGTTAATATTGTAAGATTTTTATAATATTCAACTCAACCCTTTGGAATGAAAAAGTATATTGTTACATCATTAATAACATTCGGTTTTCGTTTTTGTGGTCAAAGAAGTTGCATACCATTGAAATTGCAGGAACGTATCGTGTAGTGCGTAGCTATTGTGACGTATTACATATCTCTATGTATAGTTGCCCGTGTTGATTCCTTTTCGTTTGGGTAATTTCATTATCTCAATCCGTAGTTTTGATAATGTGCCTGCCTTATAACTGAAAGAAGGCATATTTTTGAATTTTTTTTTTCAGAGGAATATCTAGCCCTTTTATTGTGTTCGCGAATTAGAAAAGTTTGAATGTCCAATTTCCCATTCTACACGAGTATTGCTTCCTGCTTATGATGATTTTAGACATTTAGAAAATTGTAAATACAATGGTTGTTTACTATTTTTTTTTTACTGATATATTCGAAGATCATTAAAAAGAAAAATAATGCAATGAGGAAATGGTACGAATCGTGATTCATTTTATTCTCATTATACGAGTTCGTATACGTCTACTACGTACCTGCAACAAATGTACGAAATGTGAACATCCTGGGTAACACGGACCAAATGATAGTTTGGTTTGAATTTTATTTCGATTGTATAGAAAGACAGGGTACGCGTTCGATTGCCTTACGTAATCTTTAGAATGCATAGATAAGTGGAAATTAAGCGAAGATGGCCGTACTTTGTATGGATAGATACTTTATTAGTTGATGATGTTGTTTGAAGAAAATACGCCGAGCTATTGTAAAGTATAATTTCTCTTGCGCAATTATCTGCCGAGTGAATCGATCAAGCGAGAAAGATTATATCGTTTGTGAAATTTGATTAAGTGTAAAAAAGACATCACTGCGCGCCGCGTGGTGCGAGTAAAATGAAACTGTACTACCAGTAGCGAAATTATCGAATAAATTGGCGCGGCAATTTGATGACATTTATTTTATCATAAAAATAGATGGACTAAATGATGATTTCAGAATTAATGGATTACTGACAGGTAAATGCAAATATTTGCAATGTAAGCGAAAATTACGAAAGCGTTGTTTATCGAAGTGTTACTAATGCTGTGCGGATGCTTTTCGTCGAACTAGGCATTATGCGTAACCAGTTAGGTAGCAAATTCGCATATATAATATTCGTTTTCATCGTTTACTCATAGCGAATGAATTTTTCTCTCAAGTTTAGTGTTGCAATCAACTGAATTTGGTCTTGCTTTGTTATTTCAGTCTTACACGTGTGATATTCTTGAAACCATAATTCCTGTGTAAGTTGATGATAATATCAGAATGTTCAGAAAGATACAGAACGCTCCTTATTATTTTTTTTCTAAAAAGTTTTGAAACTCAAATTGTTGATAACAGCTTTTCTTTCTTGCCAAAATTATTCAAATATATTATATTTTCAGTACGGTTGGTTATTACCAAAAACTGGATTTTTTGAGAGGTTATGTTGTGAAAAAATTGAAACCCTCTTCACTGTGTCTTTTTTTTCTCTTTTCTAGAGAAGTTTCCATATTGTTAGAATTTCTAATATTCCTAGATCATTGGAATTGGAAAATGTGTGTCAATAAACCTATCAAATTCAAATTTGTTTTTTGCGAATATTCGAAAATCAATTTGGAAAGTGATTCATACCAATGCTGAAATTTCAGATTTAGGCCAATCACTCGAAAACTACCTGACTTACAAAAAAAAGTTATAGGATAAAAAATGATCTCCATAAAATTTAGAATATTTTTGATACCATGTTGTTTGTGGAAAATAGTCACTTTCTCAAAATAATCGCATGAAAAGTGTGATTCTTTTACGGGTGGAAAAAACTAGGTTCCTCCACCGCCGACCTAATGTAACATGCCTTTTTCTGAGAGGGGAGCATCCTAGGGATTATTTTAAACCATGTTACAGTTCGTGAGATCTATCAAGATTTTGTTTTTGGAATATTTCAAGGATCTTCCTCTAATTTTAAAAAGGAATGTTGTTGCCTTTAGAGGTGACTCTTTTTGAGGGAGAGGGGTCAACGGGGGTTAATTTTTTTTTTTTAATATTTCTGCTCTTCTATGTGAAAAATAGATCTATATGAAGTTAAAGGATATCAAATTCTCTGCAAAGAAGGTTATTATAATTTTTTTAGTAAGGGTGGTAAGTATCAAGTGAGAGAGAGAGAGAGAGAGAGAGAGAGAGAGAGAGAGAGAGAGAGAGAGAGAGAGAAATACATATGAAACATTTACGTTTTAGAAATCCTGGGTATAAATTGTTATTTTGCAAATATCTCGAATTGTATGATTTGTGTACAAAAACTAAGTGTCTGGATGAAAATTGAAGAGCACAAAACTTTCTATTAAAAGGGTCATGTTGTCCCAGGTTTTGGCTCAATCACGAGTGTAAAATAAGGAGAATCGATTTTTCTGCTCTTTCCTCACTTTACACTCATGGTTAAGCTAACACCTGAGGCTACATGACCCTTCTCATAGACAATTTTTTACTCTTCAGCTTTTATTGTGACCAGTTTTTCTATACAAGCCACACAATTTGAAATACTTGCAAAAGAAACGATTTTTACTCAGTATTTCAAGAACGTGTAAATGCTTCATGAGTATTCCTCACTCTAACTCAATACCTATCGTCCTTACTGAAAAATTATAATAACCTTCCTGGCAGGGAATTTAATATCCTTCAAATTTGTATAAACCTATTTTTTACGTAGGACCCATAGGAGCAGTAATATTATGAGAAAACAAAATTTCAACCCCACTTGACTCCTCTCCCCGAAAAGGATCCATCTGCGAAGGCAACAATATTACTTTTTAAACTTGAGGAAAAGGTCTTCGAAATATTTCAAGAACAAAATCTTCTCTAGTCCCCTATCATCCTCAATTTTACAGAATTTGGAAAGACCACATGTCTACTTCTACAGGGGGGGGGGGGGGGTTACAGCAGAGTTTGCCACGATAATTTTTGATCGTGATTTTGATTTTTTTTTTTAAAGTACTGAAAATATAATAGAGAAACAAACGGTCATCGGTCATAGATACAATACTGAAGGTGTTCTAGAGTCGAAATTGGCTGAAATTTTCTAAAAATTGCATTAAACCAGCTCCAGAATTCGATTGTACCGGGTCCCAATTGAAAAAATTTTGTATTTGGTATCCGTTTGAATTCCTCTTCATAGACCCGTGGAGTTTGAGTGGTTCCGAGGTAGGTCCCAAATGACACTTTTCAGCCCCTCTCCTTCACCCCCTCCCATTGTGCAAAGTGACAATTTTAAAAACACATTTTTTGGCTTAGCTTCAATGGTACTTAAATTTTTCCAGCTCATTTTTTGGGTTACTGAATAATTTTTTAAGAAATTTATTTCCAGCATACTGCTTACCCGGTGGGCTACAGACCAATTATTTTGTAATCCAGGAGAAAAATAATTTGTGTAGAGGTTTAAGATCGACTGAAAAACATCAATAGCGAAGCTGGCCAGCCAAAATTAGTCAGCTGCCAAATTTGCAACTTGCAATTTGAATCGTTTGTGTTATACAAAATGTTAATTTTTTAGCCACGTACTTATCAACTATACAATTTTTTAGAATGTTCAGAAATTCTCCAAAAATTCGAAAAATCAATTTCGGAAGCTAAAATTTTGGTTACTGGTTTTTAGCCTGATTTTCTGTGTTATATTGTAAATGAAAACCAGGCTATTGCAGTCTATCGACCCATACCGGTTGGGAGGGGGGGGGGGAATACCAACAAAATCCGTTTTAGGGTCCTAGAACACCATTAAGGCAATTTTTGGCCATGTCAGATTTGTATATATTTTTCCCGAACATTAAAATCATTTACTTTGCTCGATACTGACCAAAATCGCTCAAATTCGGTCAATCGGCTCAGTTTGACGGCAGATTAGATATATATAAGTGGCAATAATGTTGGGTCAAAATTCAGTTTTGACCCATTTTGGAGGAAGGGGTGCTGAGGAACTGAAAACACAAAAATTGTATTTTCTTCCAGTCAATCGATACCGAATGCAAAATGTATAACATCTCAGAAAATCAACCTCCTAGGTCAATTAAGAGGGGAGATATGAGAGTTTTCTCCTTTTTTGACCTTGAAAAAGGGCTGTCCCCATTAAAATATGCTAGGAAGTTGAAATTTGGTATATATATGTTCAGTAGGAGCCTCAGATGTGTCTTTTGGGCGATCCCGACTTTTCAGCCTCACTTCACCCCTTCACAGCCCCAAATATGTGGTTGTTTGGTTATTTTTTTCTTATTTTTTGAGTTTATTCCTCGCATAACTCCCCTCCAAATTATGCTAGGAACTTGAAATTAGGTGTGTACATTCAACTTGGTCTCCAGATGTGTCTTTTGGGGGTCTGTACTTTTCAGTCCCATTAGCCCCTTCGCAGCCCCGAATATGTGATTTTTTGGTCGTTTTTTTTTCTTATTTTTTAAGTTCGTTCCTCGCATAATTCCCCTCCAAATCGGGCTAGGAAGTTGTGATTAGATATGTACAGTCAGTAAAGACCCTAGATGTGTCTTTTGAGGGTTTTGACTTTTTAGCCCCATTCAACCCCTCTTATCCTCAACGCTGATTAGGAGATCTTTTTTTAGCTGTACTGTTTCGATCTAACTTGGTTCAGTTCTAGTAGGAGGCAAAGTAGTCATTGAGGAACTTTCTGTTGTGAGAAATTGGGGCAAAAAAATTTTCAGAGGCTAATCGAAATTTGAATTCGAGGATTTTCTGGTGTGTTCTTTTCATTTGTGATACATACTAATGCAATTCTAGCTAGAATAGTTCTGGTCGTGGAATGTCTCAGTAATGTTAGCATTCTAACGTGGTAAGTTTCCTTATTTTTAAATGAAGACGAGTGTGAAATTTCCGTTGATATCGCAACTACATTAAAATGTCTTAAATAAAGTGTCTGTCCGCGTAGAATATGGATTCGATACGAATTGATTGATCAAATATAGTCGTGTGAATTGTGTAAGTTAAGTGTACCTGTACCTGTACGTGTACGTTACGCAGTGTATTTCCGTTGATATTTTGACACTGATGAAGTTGCCACGATGGTGGTGATGATGATGATGATGATCATATAATGATATAGTACGTTAAATATGATATCATTGCGTATTATCAAACCTGCAAATACGAATGGTATAAGCGTCTTTGCTGACAGACAAGTGTGTAAAGCTAGAAATAGTACGTAAAACGTGTATGGTGATCGAATAGCTGTGGGCGATGATTCGAACGTATATTTGACGATCAACTCGATGGGCAAAGAGAAGTTACGAGACAGGAGACTTGGCTATGGGAAAAGTGTGTACGCGTGTACACGAATACGAAATACGCGATGAAACATGGGTTTAGATGTTGAAAAGTGGTGGACGAGCGTGCACGCGTTCGTTTTGGAGAAAGCATATCTGTCGAGCGCGAGTTGAGTTGGTTTTTCGCAGTCCGCGATCGATAATCGGTTTCAGTTGTGGTTTTTCACGCGTGCACCGGACGTCAGTGGCGCATGGCGTGATGATGACCAAAAGACCGTGGCCGCCGTTATACAGGCACCCGGTACCAGTGAACGCGAACGAAGCGATATTTCGTCGAAACGGTAAAATTTTGGTCGAGCCTCGGTACGGTTTGTCCGGCAACGTCAAATGCCCTCGTGATTGTTATTTTGTGGCTGCCCCTATGTATCGCGCACCTTCAGCAGCCGCCCATTTCGCGCCGGTACCATTTTTGCCAGCTGGCCTCGTCAAACGTATGATGGTTTTCGAACCACCTTCTGCGCCTGTTCGCGATCGTGTTCATTTCAAACAACCGTTGGTGGATAAGTGCCCGTGTTCGTGTTTGAAAGTACGCAGCCGTTCGTTGGAAAATTTATGCCCGTCCGATGTTACCAGTTCGACGAACGAGCAAAGGGAAGTGTTCAGAAGACGTAGAAAAATCGGCAAAGAAAATTTCAAACGCAGGTCTATGGATAATTTACTAGATAGCGGAAAACCGAGCAGGAAAAAGGTTTATTTTGATTTTTCATTTATTTATTCCTTTGTCTAAGTTGTCTACTGCAAACGTTTATGCTAAGTGTGATGTCTTCGAAAAGCTGAATTTTGGTTAAGTTAGGTAGATACCAGGGTGTTTCAATTTTATTTTATTTTTGTTTTGAAAGTTGGAGGGATTATTGAAAACGAGTTGCGAAATGATGTCAAATGAACGTGGTAGAAATTTAGCGTCTTTAACTTGACCCTTACCCATCCCCTTCTAGTTTAAAATTTCAGAATTTACATGAAAAATTGAAAAAAGTTTTTTTTGATTTTTTTAGTATTAACGTGTCACAGTAGAGCCATATGAGACCAAAAAATCAGCTCGCGAATCGTGATTTTTTGCTTTACAAAATTATGTCTAAAACAGGTAAAATTTGAATATTTTGACTTTTTTATGGTGAAAAAGTGAAAAAAAAAATATTTTCATTTATTATATGTCATCAAAAATGAGATTTCGTATTTTTGCTTTATTACCTTGAAAAAATTCAAAATAAATCATTTTTTTCAATCTTAAATCGGATTTTGGAATCTCTAAAAAGCATAAAAAAATCACGAAAACTAGGTTTTGGTCTTATGTGGTCTAGTACGATCCGTTAATACAAATTTTTTTTCATTATATTTTTCATGTAAATTTTGAAATTTTAAATCAAAAAACAGAGGACTAAAGGTCGAGTTAGAAACCCCTAATTTTTACTTACTTCAGTCGACGTCATTTTGCAATGTTTTTTAAACTACTTCTCATAACTTTTGAAAAAAAAAACCATAAAATTGAAACGCCTTAGAAGATACGAAATACATCACAGGATGTGAAAAAGTATACAAAGTACGATTGCTTCTAATTAATATTTAAACTTCGAATAGAAAAACCATAATTTTTTCATCAGAATTTCTACATTAGGTTGTATGTAAGAGGGGGGGGGTGAAGGGGTGCAGGTATAGTGAGAGCTGTGGGATGTATATACACATTATGGAAAAAGTGTCAAGTGAAAAAAATCCAGACATTGTACTGAACCTCTCTTTGCCTAAATTCTATCGATAGACGTCATTGATTATTTCGTATGGCTTTGTAAATTTTTTTCCTTGCAATACGTGAAGCTTCGTCGTAATAGTTTTAGAACGTCTATGATTAGCAGACAAAATTTACATGCTTTGGATCTTTGATTTAAGAACTATTTTAATTGACTGCAATTTTGTCTTCATTCTCCATTTATTCTTGTTCTAATAATTTTCATAAACTGAGTCGACTTTAAACCGTGAAATTGAGTTATTTAATATCAAAAAAGGCATTCATTTCAAGTTCGTAAAAGGCACAAATTTTTTCGCCGAATAGTAAGTTTTTGAAAAACTGGGAAAAGTGGAAAAAATGATACTTGCTTTTTTTAGTTGTCTGGTCATAAAAGGCAATTTTTTTTCGCAGGGTTTTGAACATAAGCACAATTCAGTTTCAAATTGCTGAACCATAATTCCAACCGCATGAGGTAGAACAAAATAATTACCGGAAAGGCTGAAATTTTGCGCTTATTGTGATGTATTTTTTTCTCTGTAAAATTCATTAAAAGTATACGAAAGGTTTGAAATATGCAATATGCATAAATAAATAACGTATGTACAATGCAATATTGTTGTTGTAAGTATATCTACGTGCATATGTATGAGAGTGCAGGTTTGGGAGATTGTTGCGATGGTAATTTAAAGGATGAATTTTTTAAATTATATAATCGCGAGTTGAGTAAAAAATTAGAATAAAACGAAAAACTTTGAATATCTGTAATTTTTCTTTCGAAGTTACAAAATTGATTTTATGACGAGAAATTAAAATTCGAAAATTGGTACATTTTTCTTATTCTTTTCACGTTTTCGATTGTTCAATAATACATTCGTATTTTACGAGTTGAAAAGTAATACAATAGGAACATTTTTCAAACAACATAATATTTAAAATTTCGAGCCTTTTTGAACGATTTCAATGGCCAAAAGATAGCCCTTTATCTAGGAAAAATTATGATCAAAAATACCCCCCCCCCACTACCTACATCATTGCGTCCATTTCCAGAGATATAGATAGAAACGTGTTTTTAAGTTAATTTTTCTTTATCGTTATTCAATGAAGTTGTAAAATTGAAAGTCTCAGAATTGGATTTGGAATTTTGATGGCTAAAACTGGTGAAATCCAACTTGCCTGTCAAAAATATGTATACCATGGCGAAGCAGGGGTAAAATTATGGAATTAATGATTTTTTACCATAAAAATCACCATTTTTAGAATTATACCCAATTTTTTGGAGTTGTTAATCCTATTCTCGAGAATAATTCTGTTTTATCGGAGGTACGCCTAGTTTATGAATTTGGAAATAGTAACTGATAAGTTCGTCTTTGAAGTTGATTTGTAAAACTGGCATAAGATCGGTCAAAAATAGTAACGGTATTTTGAATGATGCATTTAATTTAGAGTAAAACACAGGCAATGTTGGGCTTAGCTCTTGACTGATAATTTGTCATATTAACTAACTGTTACTAAACGGTAGTCCAAAATTGTCGAGTTTTGATAAAAGTACGAACATATTTCAGTTGAGCGTTGAAGTTGAAAATTTTTATTGTTCAAAAATTTTATAAAATGAATACCAAAATGGTATATGGTGGAATCTTGAAAAAAATTTCATTTGTCTGGGCTTAATTGGAGAGAATGAAAAAGAATTATCAACTGTTGGCAAGTTGATGAAATTGTTTATTTGCCAGCAGTTTTGATTATGCGAGAGGGAGAGCCAAGCACTCAACACGGCGAGGCAAAGTAATTGGACGAATATTTATATTTTACGTTATCATTATGGAAGGGGAAGTGGGAGGGTTCGGACGCCAGGTTCTTAAAACTTGATTTCCAACGAATGAAAAGTACATTTCTCCAAGTTTCGGCTTCACCAAGAAAAGTTTTACCTAAAAAAAAGAAATATTTTAAAATTTTACTTAAATTTCGAGTATTTTTATAAATTTTTACTATATTCTTCGCAATTTTTCAAAATTTAAAAAGTTTCATAAATTTTCCGTCATTTTTATTATATTTACCATGCGTAGAAAAAAATTTCGGGGTAGGCTAATTTAAATCCCGAGAGGGTTTAGTCCTTCGCTTATGTGAATCTGTATTCGAACTAGCCATCCCGATTGTGTCATGTGAGCAGCTGAACACGAATGGAAAAATTGATTAAACCCTTTAATTAGCATTAAACAGCGGAAAAATTTAAGACTAATTTTTTTTTGTAGAATTTTAGATCGACACGCCCTAAACAACGTGTACAAAATCAAACTTTTGCTCGCTCCCCCTCCCCCCACTCATATTCTCATTTATGCCCCAAGAGCAGCTCTTTTAATCATAACTTTACTTAGATTTGTTCCTGAACGAGATGAGCAAAAAAATGGAATCAAAAATTTAACTGGTCAAATTTCCAATAAGAAAGGTCATTATAATTTTTTTTCAAAAATCGATTGAAGCACTTCAAAATGAGTTTGAAAAGGGCATATTATGGGCTAACGTAATGTTCCGCGTGATGTTTCTATCGCGTCGCGAGAATCAGTGGCAAA
>FIZR01014971.1:0-23549 GCA_900060175.1 Ferrisia virgata
AAAAAAAAAAAAAAAAAAAAAAAAAAAAAAAAAAAAAAAAAAAACAATAAAGAAGTAGGTAGGTAATTACTAATTAGATAAGAAGTCATGATGATAATGAAATTTATAGGTATGCCAATTTCAATATTAAGTAAGTTATGCATCTTTTATAAAAAAAAGGTGTATTGAAACTTCGTGCAAACTAGCAAACGAATTTCGTTACCTCTACGTACTTATCATATCTTACTTCTTAAACATTTCAATTTATGTATTTACTTGATGGTTTCAACAGAGTAATGAAGATGAGAAATTTACGGCCTATAAAACCAGTATCAAACGATTACTCAATATGTAGCACGCGACCGTTTGCAAGATACAATTGCATTAAACTCATTTTGACATAAAATCGCAAATTATTTTCCAAACAAAGAATCTATAAATAACGACCAAAGTTGTTAGAGTAAACGAATGGTTAAATAAACATCGCAATATGAATTGGCAATGGCATAAACGTTTTCACTTTCAAACTTACAAACTTTTTTTCAAGAAATTATGCTTCGAAAAATTTGTTCAAATACGTAAGTCGTAATATGTACTATATGTAGGTACCGTCTTGGCACTTCGATATGGTGTCTGATTTTTTATGGGGAAAAATTTTTTGCAAAAGTTGACTCGTGCTATAATGTGTTGTTATGTTTCACTATATATCAGTATGTTGCCTACACAGATGTGGATATGAATAATCCAAATTCTACAACAAGATTGTAATTTTGTTTTTTTTTTTCAATTTTTCTTTTACTATTATTATTTTTTTTTATTAGACATTTTAATGTTTGTATGTATAATATATCATCGAGATAATGTAGATTATTATCTAAACAGAGATCTTCTCCCTCGTCTCTTTTATTTGTATTCGGTTTTAAAAAATTGTGTAAAGTATCACGAGCACCTATATCTTACCAGGTGAATATTCTGAAAGTAATTTTCTACAACATTAAAAAGCTTTCGTCTTCGTCGTTACAATATGAAAGTGTTAATTGTCTTGATGAAAGTACAATTACACGTACCTAACTCAGAACTAACAAATGTTTTGGGTTTAAAACAACGGTAATAATTAAAAATGGTACTTAAGTAACTGTTTCAAATGATTTGAATACAAATGATACTTAATATATATTTCGTTCTCTCATGAACTCATAATGTGTTCGAGGATTCTACTGGTAAAATTATAATTTCAAAAAGTATTATTCCTAATTGAGTAGATATAACGTAGCGGAATGTAACAACGGATCTTTGAAAATTCAAAGAGAGTAAAAATATTTATTATTATGGAAAATTATTTGGGTATTTAGCAGCAATATGTGAAATTAATTTTGTTTAGAAAAATACTGGGTTTGATGTAGGTATGAAAATGTAAATGTTATATATATTATGTTACGGAATAATTTCAATTCAATGATCACAAAGAAAAAATAATTTAATTAAATAAAACATGTGTATAACATCCAATTACACGATTTTCACCAAATGAAGAAACGTAAGTCTTCAGTTAAATAAAAGACATTTGCAGAATACAATGAGAAGAGAAAAATTGAAAATTTTGATAATCTCCTATGATATCAAATTTTGTTCGAAATAAAAAAAAATATAAAATAAAATTATGATATATTTTTCTTTCCTCTTTTAATCATCTTTCATAGAGCAGCATTTTTTTTTAAATTGAAAAATAAGACGTTTCTACGAGTTTAAAGTGAAGTGGGGAAAGCGAGGTTAATAATTATTATAACACTTTGTGTTGTATTAAACGAAAACTATAAGAATGGTGAATTTGTGAATAGTTAAAAACTCTGTCTACCTATTTTTGCTTTCTTTTCAACGCGCCTATTTTGTTAAATGCAGCTGAGTAAAAGATAGGTGAGAAGGGATTAGAAGAATTGAAATCGTAATATCATTGTGTAAGTTTCAGGCTATCTGCAGATACAGATTACTTAATGTACAACATCTGATTAAATTAAAACTGATTGTTGATAACTTGAAAAGAAAAATAGTCTGTAAAGAAAGTTTTTAAGATTTCAAGAGTCATCTATATCGGCATACACCAGAACTTTAAAAGAAAACATCTCAAGCATTTAAGCAGAATAGTTGTGCAATTCAGCATAAAATCAAGATCACATTCAAACGACAAAAACCGAAACTGGAATCGTTATACGAGTGCACAATTTGATACAGGCGCCTACAAACGTAATAGTATCTGCCCACTCTTCATTCAAAAAAAAAATAATAGGTACCTAGGTAATAATGCTCAAAATGACAAGGAGGAAAAGTATAAATGAATTGTTTTTTAAAGCCTAATTGAAGTACTTGAAGCGACTGGTTTCGCAGCGTAGCCAATTATCGTTCAATTTAATGAATACTTATTTACGTGAATTTATAACAGAATTTGATTTTTCAATTTTCAACAAGTGTGAAAAGATACACGTGATATGTGCTTTGAGTATTTACCAGCTAATATTCGTTCCTTATTAAAGTGGTCTAATTTCTATAAACGCTATTGAGACAGGTGAACGACGATAAACTTTTTTTGGTTCATTGCCATTATAGTTGAATTTTAATTCTTTGATAAGTAAGTAATTAACCGAAAAACACAGTTATTAAAATTCAATGAATATTGAAAAACGCCATAAAAACCGGTTCACGTAATTTACTTTTTAAAGAAAAAAAAAAACAAAACAAACAACAATTAGTAAACAAATACGAAAATGTGCGTTTCAAACTTAGAATGGCAGGTTATTTCATGTTCGTATTAAGTACTGAGAATTGACCATGTGAGCTTTAAAACGATCAAATTTCCAGCTTTTTAATTTTTTGATAGTACGAGTTAAAGTACATACCTAAATGATCAAGATTAGATTTGCTTTTTTTTAGGATAATTTTGTGTAGATAGGTATATACCTACCTACAGTTCACAGATTTCCACCAATGATAGTATTTTTCATTACAAGGGAGTAAAAATCATTTTTTTTTTTCGTATTATGAACGATATGTTTTCTTGTCGTGGGAGAAAAACGCAGATTGGAGCATATGAACGATTCGTGAGAGGGAGCAAAGTAGGGTTTCGCTCCCTTAAATAGAAAAAATTATTTTGGTATCTTGACTGATAATTTAGCCCAGTCGCTTATCACTAAAACTTCCCCGTTACGGCGTTACCTATTTAAATGTAGGTTGGTAGTTGGTACGTGGTAGAAATTTAAGTTTTACCTTCGAAATCTTAATTCAATTCTAATATGTGATAATTTTTAACCATCAAGCGTATAAAAATTTGAAAGCACGTTCCATGTAATCGTATTATACATCAAGCAAAGACTACTAATATTTGATATACTAAAAACAAAAGCTCTAAAATGAACCTTTCTGCACTTTCGATATATTTATAGATTGCAGACAAATCGATAAATCTGCTGCATTGTTTTATCTATGTACATTTGTTATCATTTAGTTTTCAAACAGATCACTAAAACACTGGTTGGGATAAAATTTAAAATCCTCACCAAGATTGCAATTTTCTTGCGCATCGTTACATCTTCCAACCACTCGAATAATTGCCCTTCCCGCTAATCGAGTGCAAATCATCATCGCTGGCGGTACAGTGGCTTCATTATTCGCCTGATTAGTAATATCGGCGCCGAATTCCGATGGTGGTCTCATCTTGTATTATATAGAGGTGATGAGGTACAGGTAAATAATGATAAAAGAACGAAAACGAAATCAAAACAGAGCTAACATTCGCGAAATCTCTGATCTCGATTGAAAACACCAGTTGAATAAAACGTTGCAAAACGGCGTTATTGTTTATATAATCAGCTGTGTATTGTCCCTACTACCGGGGATTTGGTCCGAAGAAAGACGCGTAGAATAGACGGCGCGCCTGCGTTAGACGTATTTACTATAGTCAATGTTACGGAATAGATCGAGGTCATGGGGAAACATAAAGAAAAAGGCTTGAAAGTCACCATAATTTTTAGGAAAGCAACACCGCACGCAATTTTTATCCCCCAAAATCTAAACCCGATGGATGAGGTGCCTACCTATAACGTTGGAACGCGCTTTTTTTTCCGACAAGAAGCGAAATTCGCGAACGACGCAATTGAATTAACTGCGAAATTCGATGAATTACGTCGTTTGTTTGAATACGGTGTCATACAAGTATGTGAGAACATGCATCATAAAGTACATCACACTTACATACTACTTGAAAAATATACGAGAAGGTTTTTTCCTAGCCCGGGAATAGCTCTTGAAGTTTTATTATTTTTGGTACACATTAATTAATCAGTTTTCTTAATTGTCATTTACTGGCCTACGATGAAAATTAAAATGAAAACAAAACGCTGCAGAATAATTTGACGCGACGGATTAATCGTAATTGCTGCGCAGCTAAATTTTCCGGTCTCATGTTTGATTTTAACGCGATTTACTAGCGTTTCCTGTGTCCTGTGTGTGAGGTGTTGTGTAATTTTTTTGTACATCTGTTTGTACAAATTCATCTCTCAGCTCTCAATGTATCGATGTAGGTATATACCTAAAGGGTATTAACAGTTCGAGAAAATTGATGAATCACGAAAAACTAGTCAGATGGTATCCTTGTGCATGACATCGAAACGAGAAACATAAAACGCAGATGAAATTTCGAAAGATCATTTACCTCTTTGATCAGTCGAGGTTGTTGGTTTTTTTTTTCGCTACATAATACATATGTGATGAAGCTTAATAATACTACCTACGATATTAAATACGACTAATAGATCTTGGAAAATAAGAAAAAGGAGGAGAATTAATATACAGCATGATGTTTTTGATAGATTGTATCATGGTAAATTTTGAATTAATGAGAAACGATAACTAGGTACTCAATTAAAATACGTGTAAAATAAAAACATTTTAGAATCCTGAAATTCGTATCACCACGTTCAATATATTGAGCTCGCAATTTTAGAATTGTATCGTGTTCTTCCGTTCTTGTTCCGTATTTTGTAAAATTTTGATTATCTCGAATTTCTTAGCGTTTTTACTACTTCAAAGTATATCATACAAACATATTATGATGTTCAATCATCTGAAAAAAGTGGAACATGAAAACGAAACAAGATAGATGACGACTCAACGTTCTCTCTGTCTTTACACCGTCGTCCAAAACTTTGGATACTCATCAACTGTAAAAAAGTTCATTTCCTTATTTCTCATCGGTAGCATTTTCCAACATCAAAGGTGAACGACTCTCGTCAATTTACTATTCATTCGCAAGTTGACAAAGAAAAGTAAAGATTCATCAAGTATCCAAAATGTGTTACCATAAATAGAACATAATGTTTAGGGTTTGAAATGATGCTACATTCGAGGAAGAATATGAGCGTGTAATCATTGAGGTTAATGTTTTTTGGAAAACGTCCATGTTTTTGTTTGAAACGTGCGTTCAGGAAGAAAGCATGTCAGAATTTTGGCAAGAAATGGTATTCGTTATTACGTACTTTGACCGGCTATACAACGCATTAAATCTATATTTAAACAAAATTTTCCGTTTTGCTCGAAATGCAAAAATTAACAAAACGTGGTAAACGTCGTATTCGCCAGAATTTCAAAATATTACACTATGCAGACGACATGAAAAATGACACTTTCATATCGCAATTTTAGTTACACCAATTGCCGAAGTCTCGAGAACCTCTCAATATTGCTGGAATAGAACCGACGAACCAAACGACTACGTTTATGAAAATGTCTACGATTAAAGTAAAAAGGCACACGATCGATACATTTTGAAAATATACTTACATGATTCTCAGTATACAATAAAATTTATAACTAGTGAATCGAACAAAACATCAGATGCTAACAATGATTACATACTATTGTGATGTAACGCTTGAACAAAGTAAACGACTATTTATAATTATCACTACGAATATGGGTGAAATTTAAAATCACAGTAAAAGCTACTATAAATATATCACAATAAAATTTTTTCAATAAAAAGTGAATAAAAAAACTACTTACATAGAATATATCTAAATAGAGAGAATATTCATACGTACGTTTTCACTTGGAAAAAACTATTAATTAATTGACAGATAATTTAATTTTTTTTTATTATTATAAACACGTAGAATTAAAAAAAAAAACACACAATGATTTTTTTCCAAAATTTGCCTATAAGTGTTTTATGCGGTAGTGAATACATATCTACGTATAGGCAGGATATAATACTGAAAATAATATAAGACCAGATTATAATGGAATGTTTCAATTATTTTACTACGTAAGCGCTTAAAAAATGAGAATTCCTTTTCTACTAACTCACCTTCCTATCAAAAACAATTTAATTTTTTTTAAAAATCTATTAGGTACTTGACTCTTTATTATCATAAATTGAAAATCAACTCACACGATGGTTTGATTATAGGCCTCCGTAAATAATTATGTTGAAGAGATAGCAAAAAATGTTCGTTAGGCTTTCTCTAATAAACAAAACAATATTTTTACAAAATAAAATAACATAAAATAAAATAAAATGGAAGAAACATCATAGGAACAATATGGATAATATACATTTATATGAAGATGATGTGCAATTCGAAAACCGTTGGAACTTTTAAAAAGTCGATGGCAATAACATCATGCCAGCTATTATAACTAAACCCTCAACTCGCACAAAACAATCGTTGCTATTTAATTAACAAAATTATTTATAACAAATGAATTTCATTCATGCACACATTACTCAAACTATGAAATGATAAATGCAACGAAGAAAATGTAAATGGATATTTAAAAAAAAATTTAGATATGTTTTGCAGTTTACAACTACGTTGTTCAGTACTACTCATCAGTCGAATTATTTAAAATACTTATCTACTAGTTTTAGCATTAATATTAAAACTGTAACATTCAAATTAATGTAATTAAGTACCGTACATTAAAATCATTCATCTTTCGAACAATTTAATAGCATAGGAATGAAACAAAACCGAAGAAACGTAAATGGTAATTAGTTTTTGGTAATTCGTATTCGGACGATTTTTAGAGTTATTCGAGATAACTGTTTAAAAATGAATTGGTATAGCAAATTTCAAGAACGTTCAATTTTCAGTTTTAATATCTAACGATGGAATTTAACGAAATAAAATTAAAGGAATACTGATGTAAAAATGAGCATAAGTATTGCTTCTGAAACAAATTTCAACAGCCTTTGACCTTTTTTTTGGGGTTTCCCTTAAAGTACAAATACTTTTACAAAATCTTTGGTAAAATATTTACGAAGCGAGTTTTTCAAGATCAAAAAAAAAATATACATAAACTTCTCTATCCCTACTTTAGCTTCCTTTTCCTTTCAAGTTGAAACATTGCACAAATTATGTTAATTTGGTGTTCGTGATGTATCTTGAGAATCTTGTAGACCAGAACAGCAATGTAACAATAAGTTGGTTAAAGCTTGCAAGCGATCTTCGGATTTGGTAATAAATAGCATAAGTTTCGCAGTTTCGGGATCATTTTCAGAATTTTTCTTCTTATCTTGAAATTCTTTGTAAGTTTCACTTTCAATATCTATCGCAGCTTTAATTTTTGTTATCTATAAAAAGGAAAATTTTGATCGAAAATTTTAAAAACGTAAAATAAATTTAAACAAAAACAGGTATAAATTTACCATCTCATTAATACGAGTTTCTCGTCTATCGGGAGACAAATCCATGCATAACTTTTTACCACTATTTTTAATAGTATCCAAAAACTGTTCGTCTTTAGGTACGTGCAATAAATGATTGAGAGCTTTTTCTAATTCATCGTCTTCTTCTTCATCTTCAAATAATTTTATATCATCGGCAAAGACAGAAGACTAAAATGAAATAGAGTATGAGAAAAGTTGGTTTTCATAGTAAAGAAAAAAGAAGTACTTTTTTATACTTTTCGACTAGGACTTGGGGAATGATTAGGAGTTTGAGGTAGACTATGCGCTTGGTTAGTAGAAATATCGGCACCACTGGGGGGAGTCAAACTAGACGCTGAACCAGACCTACGTATACCTTTAACGTTCGCTAAGAACGTACTAATTTTATTCTTACTTATAATTGGACCCTGCAAAAATGAAATGAAAATAGTAAGTAATATCGAAGTATCATAATGCACTAGGAAGAAATTTACACCAACCCCGTTATCAGGTGCGGTGGTAATAATTTCAGGATTGATGTTAATTGCTTGTGATGCAACTTCGATGCCTTCATCGTCTATTGGCGTTAAATCAGTTGTAGTAACACGACACTCGGAGGTTTTTTCGCATTTTGCCACACACTTCTTATGGCAAATTAAATGGCATTTTAAGCATTGCGAAGCTTCTTTCAACCATATCTGTGAAAAGTAGAGGAACACATTATATGAATGATAGTAATGAAAACGTACCTAATTGACTAGATTCGTTTACCTTTTTCTGACAAAACTCGCATTTCGTTTGTTTACTGTTGATGATAATTTTTTCAAATTCATGTACACTTAGTATCAATTCAGAATCTATATCTGATATGCCAGAGTTTTCCAATAATATAGGAGGTTGCTTTACAGACTTCGTAGGTGATAAAGAAACAGGAGTGCTTTCATTCGATGATAAAGGAGGTGATAATGTATCAGAAGATCCAAATCTCACTCCAATTGAAATATCTCCGTAGCACAGATTATGATTGAAGCCAGGATGCGTAGAAAGTGCTTGATACGCATGATTTCTAAATTTTAAACGTAAAATAGTTTGATTTTTCACGTGATTTTAAATTAATGATAACGTTTTAACGAACCTAGATGGACCAGGTGGGCATAAATAGAATATTCTACGTTTTTTTCCAATTCCTGGTGAGATCAAATTTATAAGAGGTATGCTAATGTAACCGACTACATTTTCAAATAACTGTCCATCCTCGGAATGATTCCATATTAATATGTTCATGTATCTGGTAGACGATCCGATGTTGAATTTAAAATGCTCGTTGAATGTGATCAACTAAAAAAATGATTAACATGTTTTCAACAAAAAAGAGATTAAAATTAAAGAAGATGCTAAAATTATTTCGTATCGTATGCACATTGATCAATTAAACGTACTTCTGAATAAGGAAGTCTTTTAGTTTGTTGAATATTGACTTCTTCATTTTCAGCTTGATTTATATTGTCAGCGCTTAATTTATGCGATGAAGCACCACTATCAGCAAATGATTTTCTACGAAAAATGTCGTCTAAAATGATAAGAAAGCGTCAACAGTTGAAAAACAAATATTTATAGATAAGCATATTTTTAGAGATAAAAAAAAATCAAGTACATAATTGAATACGATTATGAGCTCATTTCGCATTTCACTTACCGATGTTTGAAGATTCGTCTAATACAGTCATGGATTTTAATCGTTGCCTCAAACCATCTTGATGCTTGTCATACCAAATGGAGCCAGTGGATAATTTACGATTTTCAATATTATTCACATCCTAAAAATAATTTACAATTCATATCACTCCATAATAAAAGTAAGGAGTCAAATTATAATTCAAATTGAACATTTGGCGAATATTTTAAAATTTGCTCACTTTATTAGATCTTCTGAAGATCTGAAGAATGTACATCTGATTATTAGTAGACTGTACATCTTCAATCCAAGGACTATTATCTAAAAAAAAAAAAATGACGAATAAGAAATTTGGAAGAATAAATACACTCAAAAAGATATGATATACAGGAAGAAATTACCCATTATTACTGTGCACGAAACAGTGCCTTCTTGTTTTGCTATTCTTGAAACTGTCAATATCGTAATATGTAATTTACCATTCGGTATGCTCTCATTAATGTTATCTTTGAAATTTGCCAAGTTATGAGTAGGTAAAAATGGCTTCGAACGAATTTTATAATAAGGCATCACAAACTTCCTGTTAATTCTTCTCCTCAACTAGAAACCGTAAAAATAAAATTGAATTTATAAACATATTTTTTTTTTCTGAATAATGAACTGGACAAAGTTAGAATTTACCTGAATACCGATAATTCTGTTCAGCTGAGGTACACTATGCCCTTCCAGTTTAGATTCTACGGTCAATTCTAGTTCTGGAGGATTGATAAAGCTCATGCACCAATAAGTATATGGGACACGAGTAAACTCAACTCGAACCCTACCCACACATTTGACAACTACAAAGAAAGTAAATTTTGTGTACAGACTGAAAAATATAATATTTGTTGAGGATATTATCCAAGTATGTTACCTTTGACAGATACGAAGGCAGCATTGGAATTGAATTTCATCACTGCATCTATTGCCATGTAGAATCCTCCTACGTAACTGATATCAAATTCGAATACAAAATTATTCAATGTGCTGAACTCTTTTTGGACATCAAATTTTTGCAAAGAAACACAACTAATTGTTGGAGATTCGCTTCCCAATTCCACATCATGAATCTGAAACACATTCACCGTTAATATTTAATCATATTTTTTATAAATATTGAAGAAAGTGAGAAGTTTTGTGAATAAACAACAAAACATTAGTACCTTCAAACTGCTGAAAATTCTTCCTAGAGAAGTGTTAGTAAGAAGTTCGGTTAACTCGGAATTAATTCTATCAGCTATCGACGTTAAGGTATTAACATCGTATCGATTCTCTCGAAACCAAAATTGTAAGAGCAAGTTCAAAAGCACAGTGCCTTCGGATGTGTTTTCTCCTAATTTTTCAGAGATCAACTATAAGAATCAATTAGAAGTTTGAAAATTATTAAAAAGCGATGTTATTTAATCAATAATAAAATATAATAGTTACTTCGAGTAATTGTTGAGGAAAAGTGTAACCATCAATGGATGGAGTACTGGTCAAATTATGATGGTTAGTGGTGTTTCGAAAAAATAAAAAATATATAATGGTAACTTCGATTACTAGTAAAACAATTGCTCCACATAAAAATGCAGCAATTAAAGAACCGGGAATCCAAAGTAAATTAATCATTTTAGTAGGATTAGCGAAAAGATATGAATAACATTTTAGAAAATTGGTAATTTAATTCCGATTGAACAGAAACGAATTATAATATACATTTAGCTCACGAAATGAATCCATGGAATGATGCTGATTCTGATTTCAATACACGTAAAACAAAATGCTGAATTACTTAATTAATAAAAAAGATTAAGAATATTAAACGCGAGGCTTATCATGATGGCAAAGATAAAATAAGTACATAGAGAATTCAAATTTCAGCGTTTTTTTCACAGTGAAAGCACAAAAATCGAAAACGAAAGTACGAAAGCTATCGAGCTCGAAAGTTCAGAAATTTTTTATGGGAGATTGATAATTTTTGATAACATATTTTTCCTGTATCGCGAAATGATGAACGTGTTTGAAGAGTGGAAAATATTTCACCGATTTTACAAATTTTACAACGGATTGTTCATATTGTACAAAGATCATGCAAATATATTACAACTCCAATCAAAATTCGAAATAAAATTATAAGAAAGTTACTTCATCTCACTTTTTCATTAGAAAATTGGGGAATAATGAGTTTTTTTTCAATTTTTTTGAAGTGGATAGATAATTGAACGAAATGCCGAAAGGAAGCGAAGTAAACACTCCCGTGTTTCACCAGGTTTCACATTCACTTTTTTCATCAAGGTGCTTTCTCGTTCGGCTTTCTTTCGTTATCTGCTTATCTATGGCGCCAAAACGAAACTTGAAAATTATATGAAATAATAATAATAATTATGAAAATCAACAGCACATTACTGCAAACAAATAATTAAATAATAGAATCATCAATTTTGACTCATTCAGTAGGAGATAAATAGTTCAAATCAAATGGTTGTAAAATGAATGATTCAAAAGGGAATAATCTTTTTTTTAAATTTTCGTTGAACTACATCCAAGTTCAAGAACAAACTCAATGTGAAATTATGTGATATTCTCCCTATCCTGTACGCTTGATGGATTCTCCTACAGACAGAAAAAATATCTTCCGTTAAAATGAATGATTGATGAAAATAAACGAAGAAGAAAATTCGTTTTGGAAAACCCTGAAAACAAACACAGCGAGCGAGCATCATTTTTAAATTTTCACTACCACACTTCGGAAATTACGATGTTTATTCAAGTGGCATGCAAATGTGATTTAAAAAAATAATTACTTATTACAAGAATATAATTAGCTAATTATTGTACAACATAATAACGAAGAATTGATCGAAGAAGAAGAAAGAAAAAACATTTTGGAAAATACAAATTAATATTTTCAGTTTTTTTTACTAAATTCTAGATTTTTCTTATTGGGAGGGGGCAGGGGGTTGCGCATATTGTTCTTGTTTCCTGAATTCTTGAATACATCTTTGAGCAAAGGATGTTGTCCTGGTAATGTTTCATTCGCTGGTGGAGTGGTGGTGAATTACAGATGGATAGTGAATTGTTGGTGATTGCAATTGATTTCTTATGTAAATTTACTGTAATTTTATTGCAACGTGGGTGTTATTGTTTATTACCTCTGGTTATTTGTACACATAGTATATTGGTGTAATTCTTTGTGTAGATCTGTACCAAAGAACGTCCATCTCCATACTAGTAAGTATAATGGAATAAAATTACCCAGCTTAAAGCTGATGATATTTTTCTGAAATGAGTTCATATAATTGATCTTGATCAGTTATTTTTGAAAGATGGCGTACTTTCAAAAGCATTGCTACTAATAAAGTATGCAATTCTTGATTTTGAAAACGAAAAGGTGATATTTGAGCGAAGTTATCTTTTGTGCACTCGCATATCTTAATATCGTAATTTTAGAAAGTTTGGATCATTGAATTCTGATCTACTTGAGCATCGTAACTCTTGCAAAAACTTACTAAACATAACCAATCATGATGAGTATCTAATGGTTTAATGTTATTTTTTAATATTCTAATGTGTAACGATTACATATTAGAATGTTCTAAAACTAGCCCATTCAATTCAAATTGAACCTTCACCACTGCAAGCATAATTATTACAAATCAAATTGCTGAAAATTCAATATCCAGCAGATTTCTAGTAATTTGATTGGTCCATAGCATATCATTTACATTTTCATTCTGATAATCAGTGCTTAATTTTAATTAAACAGATGCTAGAAATACTTCTGGAGTCCAAGAAACCGACATGTCACAAAATTAGCTGTAAAAAATGGAATGTACTCCCTTGTTAACGAAATGTTTTTAATTGAAATAACGTTTTCATATTCTTCACTTCATGACAGTCACCGGTGTGGATTTCTCTGTAGTAAAGCGATATCGTGAGTATTTTTTAAATAATTTACCCAATAACCTTATCTTGAAAAAGACGTTATTTAATCTTTACTCTTTAGTACGAGTGCCAATGTCAGAAAAGTGAAAATTACAAATTATGTCTCACAAATTCTGCAAGGTACCTACATATGCACATTATGTGACAAGAGGTCTGGTTTACTAGTAAAATTATCAAAAACTCGAAAGCTTCGGTACTACGGAGTTCTTACTGGTGTATCCCAAGTGTAATATTGTAATTTCATGATATTTTTCTGGCCTGTTTTTTAAATATCTAGATGATAGTTACAATAACTTATAATTTATTTCAACGGCCCAATTGTGCAATCAAGTATAGAATGGCTTATCAGTAAACAATGCCGGTTGACCAATAGGATATATTGAAACAAAATTCTTTTAAAAAGATCCTATTGGCCAAGGTCATACATTTACAAATTGGCCAAGGATCTTTTTAAGTTGAACAGATTATAAATTTTTCGCTTGAATTGAAATTGAATATGTGTGTGATTTTATGCGAAACTGTAATGGAATTCGTACCATGAAAATCTTTTTTTTTTTTTTTGGTAACGTAGTTGAAAAATTCTCTTAGACGAAAGAGCTGAGCTGAAACGAAGAGAGCACAAATAAGAATTATGATTCTTTTTAAAAAATTTATATGGTCCATTGAGAGATATTACCGCCTTGGTTTTGTTTTTCTTGGGTAATAATTTCAATTCCAACCTACATTTCACTGCTTCTATTCTGGATTTGTGTATATTTTACATGAATTTTACCTACAATATTGATACTAAAATATAGATAGGGAACAAATATGTTTAGGTAATATTTTAAAGTTTGTTGATACCTTTCGGATTTGGTTTGGAATATTTGTATTCTGGTTTATACGTTGTCATTGCTGTCATTATGGTTATACTTAAATGATTCCCAACTTGGCGAAATCGTAAGGTTGTTTCAATTGAATACTTGTAAAAATTTACTTGTACAAACGACGAACCGAAGGTCACGTAACCCACCTTAATTTCACTTTTGAAGAATTTTTTGTGTAACGTAAAGCAGAATTCGAAATATTTAATTATTTTAGTATAAACTAAGTACATAATCGGATAATTATTGTAATGTTTTAATAGAAATTCGTGCAGAAGCTATAAATTAAAATGGTGAAAGAATACTAGTGTAGGTACTTTAGATTTCCCGAGTAGTGCAAGTTTTTATGTATTATGGGGGGTAACTGCATTGAGATTCTGCGCTCTATTCTTTCACGTGTTCGAGTGTTACATCAACTATAGTACTTAAGAATCAGTAAGTTTTGGGTATTTCTATCGGCGAATTGTGTGGTATTTTTATTCAGTAGAAACTTGAATTCACGACAATCGCGTAAATTTATGTATTTAAAATTTTTTCATATTGATCGCAGGTAATTATTATTTTTTAAATAACGCATCATTAATGAAAAATATAATATTTGAAATATTTTTAAGTACTTGCTTTCCGAATTTAAAATAGTCACTTAGTTAAATTAAATTGAAAAAAAATTCAATTTTTCCGGCATATTAATTACATAGGAATAATTAATTTAAAAATATTCCTACGACACGACGGATAATTTTTTTTTTTTTTGAATCAATTATTACACCATTATCTTAACGATTAATTTATTACAGTTATTCTGAAACTGAATGTTTGATCATTTATTCGAATGATGTTTCTCCCTTCTTTTTTTTGTTGTTGTTTTTATTTATTTTTTTTTTCAGTACAAAATTCCAAATGAATGGTTCGTTTGTGTTGGCACAGTAAACTTTTTAGTTTTAGTTTTTAATTTTAATTCTATATAGTGGTGGCTTGTTTGTTGTGAAAATTTTTATAATTCTTATTTAAATACTGAGGAGTAATCCGGGAAGTAATAAGTATTATTTATATTTTACCTAGGTACGTAAAAAATTATTATACACCGTATCTGAAAAAAAAACACAAATAATTTCTCGTATTATTTCTTTTATTGAAAAACCAACCGAATAACTTCGTAGTTCTTTGTGAAATTTTCATGCAATCTTTTCTAAAATTTCGATGTATGTAATTTTCACTAAACAATAATTACAACTTCTGGTCGATGTTCGTTTGTCTGTATATAAAATATCATCATGTTTTTTCAAATGAACATATAAAATTAATTATTTGTATCCTTTGGGGCGATATATCATGGCAAATCTGAATTCGTTTTTCGCCAGACTTGTGGTCTTATTTCCTGTTACAGGAATGTCGGTTTAGAGGAAGCGAAAGAAATAATTCATTTTCTCCGGTTCGCGTCGAAAGGAGTAGGTCTTACGTTAGTTGTATTACTCGTACCTACCAGCATTTCTGTATTCTATGTTTTCTATGCATAACCAAAGAAAGTCTTTGGTTTTACCTGTTGTTTTATTTGAAAATAGGGTTTTCTTAGCGAGCTCAAATCTGCTCATAATTTTCATACTAAGGTAAAATCTTCTTAAATTTTAAGGCACGCAGTATCGCGTATTCGGGTTTAATATTTTTTTCCTACCATCTTGCGATGGTTTTGTCTGGTTTAAATTTTAATGAAAGTGACGCTCAAGCAGTAAGCTTATTTTGTTTATTTCAAAACTAAAGAACGTATTGGTGTAAATTATTTGAACGAGAGGCAAATCGATAAAAAAATATATAGAATAGTGAACAATTTGCATTCAAATAATATGTTAAAAAATTTAAGAAAACTGTGCGATAAAATGTAATTTAGTACAAATCAACAAAATGTAAGAAAATTTATCTGAAAGAGAACCTAAAGACAATGTATGTTGTATATTTTAAAATTTTCGAATTTCTTTAGGTTCAATGGGTTTGTGAATAGAAAAAAAAACTGGAATTTTAGTATTTTATGATAATTTTACAAAAAAAAAAGGCAGCTTCGCGTTATCTCAATGTAATTTTTTTTTATGGTTTTACATTCATCTCAGTGGTGGGTATAAATAAACACAACGAAAATTGAAAAAGCCAGGAATGATTCAATAAAAGTCCTCAGCGGTAGGTAGGTGCCTACGCGATAAAATATGACGAGGAATTTTATTTATTTATTAAGAAATTTTCTCGGGTTGGGGTGTCGTTTGGATTTTTTTTTCATAAGGTCATATTGTAATTCCGTTGATTTTTAAAAATCAAACATTGTGGTATATCAGGTTGGTTATTTGAAAATACATTTTTACGTGGGTAATTTTTGAATGAATTTAAAGTGAACTATCGGAATATTGATTATAATTTTTTTGACATAGAAGCGAGATTGGTATAATACAGGAATGTTGTAGTAATGGTAATTCTATCATTTCATACGTATTAGTGATTTTATGATAATAGAAAAATGTAAGAAAGTAGAGAAGATTTATGGATATTAATGGGAGGTGACCATTTTTGACAACCTACCACTATTGATAGAAGTAGATGTATTCAAATTATTATTCAAGGTCACATCCAATCTTCTCATGAGCTTAACATCGAGCTAAGTAAATCATATGATGGAAGGAGGCGCAAGGAGGTGAATTATTGAGATAAATGGTGTCTGGTGAGAAGTTTTCAATACCTAAAATTTATATAAAAACAAATACTACCAAAACAACATATTGTATGAATAGACCGCCTATCTCGAAAATTGAAGGAGTAAATGCTGCTCTCAGAAAATTGGGTGTAAAATGAATTTTAAATTCTATGAATTGGTAGTACTAACAAATTTAAACAAATTTTGTTGAGTTAATTTTTAGCCCAACTGTGGAATTTAGGAGAGCTATTGCTGCGTATAGAAGGAGAAAAAATTCTAAAAAAAAGTTATTGTAGATATGGATAGTACATCGAAAATTGATTTAATTTGGTTATGTTAAGTTTTTGCCTAATATGAAAATCGAAGGAGCTGCAAAAAATTTCGTACCGAGTAAGTTTTTGTTGTTCATTTTTGATATTAGGCTAAAAATGAATGGAATAAAATTTATTCTACTTTTACTGTGGTATTCATTATCTTTTTGGGAAATTTTTTTATTCAGTATGTAATGATAACTCCTTCAATATGAAGTTTTGACTAAAAACCAACAGCACAAACAAATCGTTGTTTTGCACCTTCTATCCATTCTTATGTTTGAAATTTTATTGTGAATTCAATTTTCTGAAAGCAGCGCTTGCCCATTTTAATTTTCAAGATAGGCTACTTTTCGGTGTTTTTTTTTTTTGGTGGTACTCGGTTTTATCCGAATGTTGACCTTTCACCAGACATACTGAATATTTAAAAAAATCAAAATCGTCCTTATAAAATGCCAGAGCGATTTTTGGCTTAATTTCCAATATTTCTCCTGAGGAACAGTAGCGTAGCCGATGGTTGTGAGGGGAGGGGCAGGCAATACTATCTCTTAAAAATCTATAAAACTTTTTATACTTCTAATTTTAAACAAACATGCATTCTTTGTCAGATTATTTTTTGTTTTTGTGTGGATACATACAACAGACATCCCTGCAAAAATCAACACCTCACCCTCACGTCCTAAAAATTTACTTCCGAATTGACCTTTTGAAATTTTAATTATTTTTTTTAATACGAATACTGTGATATGGTACAATTTTGAAACCGTGCTTTTTAAATGTGTACTTGACCCTTACAGTACATATATTTTTTTCAACATTTTAGTTCATTAGCGTTGATGTCAGAAATTGAAAAAACTTAAAGTGGGGGGGGGCGAGCTACATTAAAAAATCTGCAAATATTGAAATTATTTTCGTATGCAGTGTAATTGCAGCTTGGAAGAGGTGAAAATCATAGTAGAGAATCAAAAATCCCAGGGAAGCCATTATTGGATCCCAGCAACCCGCCCCCCCCCCATTTTTGAACTCCGGGTACGTTTATGATATTGGAGTCGTCTTCGCATGAATCGAACCCTCTGAACACGAATATGAAATCAGATTTTCAGTTCGACTCGTATAACTAATTCATTCGGGGGGGGGGGCACCATCTTTTGCAGATTTTTTTCCGTAAAGCTCTGTTTACCCCCCGTCCCGCCTCCTTTTCAAGTTTTTTCAAATTCTGACCTCGACGCTTATGAACTGAAAGTTTGAAAGGAAAAATGTGATATGGTGGTCAAGTACCAAACTGCAGATCCAAAAATAAGCATTATTTCAAAATTGTACCAAACTAGTATCCTTATTATAAAAAAAATATTAATAACATTTTAGAAGGTCATTTCGGGGGTAAATTATTGGAAGAGGCGATTGATGATTTGTTTCAGAGATGCCTGTTGTAAAAATGTACAACATAATAAAAATTGCCCAAAAAATCATGAATTTTTTTTTTTTTTTTAAAGGCTTCTCTCTAGAACTAATGGGGTTCAATGAGGTCGAAAACTTCAGTGAGGTAAGTGTCTCAAATTCTGCATAGTATGCAGCTAAGGCGTTTTAATTTCAGTTTTTTTTCGAGAGTGGGGAGAGGTTGAGTTGCGAAATGGCGTCAAATGAACGTGGTAAAAATTTGAGGTCTCCAACTTGACTCTTACCTACCACCTTTTAGTTTTAAATTTCAAAATTCACATGAAAAATTTTAATAATTTTTTTTTTTTGATTTTTTTGATGCCACCGTGTCATAGTAAGTTATATAAGACTAATAAAATTTTGTTTACAATATTTTTAGCTTTTTACGGGCTCTAAAATCCTGTTTAATGATGGAAAAAATCATTTATTTTGAATTTTTTCAAGGTAATGAAGTAAAATTTCACATAACATAATATATGAATAATGTAATTTTTTTTGCTTTTTCACCTCAAAAAAATTCAAAATATTACATTTTTGTACTTTTAAACATAGTAATGGAGTCTTTGAGAAAGCAAAAAATCGCAAAAATTTTTTTTTTGGTGTCATATCAAAAAAGAATTTCTTTTTGATTTTTCATGTAAATTTTGTAATTTTTAACTGAAAAGGAGGAGTAGGTAAGGGTCTACTGATAGACCCTAAATATTTACCACGCTCATTTCACGTAATTTCGTTACTTTTTTCACTACCCCCTTCCCCTCCCTCCTAATAAAAAAATCTTGACATTGAAACTCCCTACCTAGTATGCCCCTTGCTGCGCATAAGTATCATCTCAAAATTCCACCGGGGTATATTTACCTATGCTTATCCTCCGATAGCTTTTGGATTTGCTATCAAGTTTCGTCAGAATCGGAGTTGAACATTACGTGCGTTTCTCTTACTGGTACGAATTTTCTTGGGAAAAATTATAAAGCCAAATATTTACACCCTGGTACCATTGACCGTTTTTCTACTGTCACCGGTAAATTGTACTATGAAAAATGTGCCAAAAAACTCGATGCATAAATTTATTGAACAAATAGAAATATCGCATGATAGCGATCATTTTCATATTTTAAATACCTTAGCTAAATATATTGTGCTCATCTTTTGAAACACGCAACTTGAAAGTAAATAATATACAAGTGAGTAATTTTGAAATATGCATTACCTACGCAAAATATAATATCATATTCGAATTCGGCAAATCGATTTTATTTGCCATCAAGTGTAGAAAATTTTACAGTACGTCTTTCGATGGAGAAAAATCTGATGTCGATAGGTACCTTTCCCTGTCTTCACCTTTGCATATAAATAGTTGCATTAAGAAAAACGATGGACTGCATCTCGTTGGAAAATTAGGCAAAATATGAACGAGTTGAGAGAACTTGATGGGTATTACTAAATGACCGAGGCCATTATATGCTGAAGAATGTGAACGATTCGATGTTTAGCAAAATCTTCGTTTAATGAAGAACATATTTTGGTATCTCGTATGTGCACCATATACGAACGTGTATAGGAACAGTAATAATTGATCCGTTGGAATTCTACTGTATCGGTACTCGCCTGGGTGGTATTAAGTTTCATATAGGTAAGCATTATTTTAGGTAGGTCTACGTAGGTAGGTAGGTAGGTAGGTAGGTAGGTATGCGTTTAGATGTAACGCAGCTCGTAAATGTTTTATCTGCGGCATCTAAATACTAAACTCCATTTAAAAGAGTTTTACCCTTACACGAAATTACGTATATGGATGTGTTTTGTTTTTGCTTTTTTTTTTCTACTTCGAGTCGTATAAAGTTTGCGTTGGTTTTTAATTTTTTCACGTCACAACATGAAGTTGCTCGTTATTTTCACCGACAATTTAACGTTTAAGTATTATAAGCTTCTTTTATTGTAATCATATTTGCATATACTTATGTATGCTGACTGTATGTACAAGTGACGTTATTTTTTCAACTTACGTATGTAGTACTTACTTGTAGAATGGGTAGCTACATGTACTAGCTTGATACATTGTACACAGTCGAATAGAAAATTTATAAATTTTCGTTGGCCAAATCCTAGGAGAATTACAGTAATTAAGAAGAGTACTTAATCGAATTACACATACATGGAACATGTTAGCTTTGAAATTTATGTAGCAAGTTTTTCCATAAGCTGACAAATATTATGCCAAAAACTTTTTACCAAAAGGGGGTACCCTTATTACCGCGTACGTATATATTTTGTTACATGAAAAACTTTAAACTGAAAATTAGAATTCGAAGGTAACGCCTTTCATGTTTGGTTTAACCGAATATCTTCTACCTACTCATCTACCTACCTAACGTATTAGCTGTATGCGCTCACTGAAAGTATATTTTACGAGTTTCAAAATAATGGACAGCTGTACTTATTTTCGGTAGGTACCTCTACCTGGCTACCTACTACCTACTACCTACCTGATGTAGCAAATTTTTACCTGTGTGTAAACTGGCGGCAAGTGGTGAAGAAGAAATGTCTCCATAGTGACTGTGCATTGGCTAGCTGATCTTCGTGCTCTTCTTGGTTGATATTGGGTCTCTTTTAAACATTCTGTGAAGTTCATTTTCTGATTTTCTTGAGCGAATTCACTCTTCAGTGAACTGTAATGAAAGGGTAGAGAGTCCAATGATAATATGATCTCTTGAAAGTAGGATTGTGAGTGAGGTTTATTTGGCAGACCGGACAATTTCGTATTAGTTTGAGTTTCCCACGTAGAAAAACCACCCTAGGAGCAGTGGTTATTTACTGTAGAACTGTAGTATTGAGTAGTTATCCAGCACACATTAGTAGTACCTTAGTATTTGGTTTATTACTGAACAGTAATGTTTCATCGTACAGTAGTAGTATTTCAGTTGATATTAATCACTGTACAGTGGTTGTGTAGTAGTCACTTACTATACGTAGTAATATTTTACTACTCAATGTTTCACATGAGATAATTCTAATACTCTTAGGAGAAGTGTGTCAGAAAAATGTATATGAAGTTTTACTTTATCACTCTAGTTAATAACTCAAATAGTGAACTGCACTGTGAGATGTGGAAGGTGGTAGTATGTTTCAGTGGTAAATGTTGACATATCCTCAGTAGTATTTACTCTTTGTAAGTATTAAAAATATACAGAATACCCACCGGAAGTAATCTGTGTGATTTCTTAGTGCAGTTTTGCCAGTAGTAATACACTACTACTACTAGGTGGTGTGAATTTTGAATAGTAACGTAACATTGCTACTAATGCAGATGATCTAATGATTTTTCGCTGTTACAGATCTTCAGTAGTAGACAATAGTAGTAAATTACTATCGACAAAACCTCACTAGGAAACTACACTGATTTATCAATAGTATACTAGTGTGCTTTTTCTATATGGGTTTCCATTGTCTCAAAGCATTATTTACTGTTGCATTAGAAAACTGCCGCAGTAATCATAGAAATCAAGATAGGTGTCTCATTCCATTTCAAAATTACCCAAAAAGTAATTCTGGTCTTGATTTCGTTCAGAATTTTTTTGTGAGTTCCTTTCGATGGTCTGGTGAAAAAAATTACCACCATTTCCGTTTTATTATTTCACCGAGGAGAAGGGTTAGGGAGGAATTGATCCGTACAGTTTTTGAATAATTGAAAATCTTTGTCAAACAGCTCAACATTGAAGGCTCATATTTTAAGACTGGATGAACTTCGGATAAATAGCTTTGGGCGGTTTTGTTGGTATTTCAATGGAGATTCGTAATTGATGTTTAAAGTTTTGAAAACTCAAATTTGAATTTTTGTGATGAAAGCTCAACTTTTTATGATGAGTATAAAGGTTGAAAACTACCGTTTGAAAATCTGAACAAATCACTACGAATAGAACTTTTTATGCTTGTTTTAACTAATCAATTTTTAAAATGATATCTCATTCTCTCATGGGGGTACAAAGGTTTTCAATTTTGGTCAAAATTCAGAAAAATGGTTAAAGTAAAGTGACATGTGGATTTCTGCACCTTTAAGGACGCGGAGTTGGATTATTGGCTTATTTTTTCTATTCTATCCCTCCTAATGGCTTTACCAGCCTGCTCAGTATGGTCAAAATTCAAAAAAATTGAAAAAATGAATTGACATATCGATTGTCACTAATTTAAATCACTGCCCTGAATATTCATTCATTTTTTTGGTCCGTCCCCTGAGTATCCCCCCCTCCAGCCACATGGAAAATGATTAATAGGACGTTTAGCATATCAATTTTATGTTATCTTCATTTGTGGTGAATTTGAAAACTTGTTGAGGATTTTCAGCTTAATTTTCTATGTCATATTTTCAATGAAAACCAGGCTATTTAGGACTATGGATCTAGGGTGAATGGAGGGGGGGGGGAGATGTATTAACGAAATCCGTTTTGGGTCACTAGAAGACAGTGGGTTCCTTTTTGACCATGACAGATATTTATTCCTTTACATTTTTATTGATTAATTTTTTTGTTTTACTGAGTGTAAAAATCATTTATTTAGCTTAATATTGATCAGAATAGGTGAGGATTGGTGGCGGATTTGATATTTTTGAGCTAGGATGACCTTGGATCAAAATTGACTGGGGAGCGGGTGCTGAGAGGCTAGAATTGTAAAAAAAGGTATGGTTTTTAGCCAATCGATAGAGGATAAAAATTTGTATAACAAATTCAAAAATTAGCTTCCGAAGTTGATTAGGAGGAAAGAAATCAGTGGTGTTTACCTTTTTGACCTTGAAGAAACACTTTTCAACCCATATCCTCTTTCAAATTAAGGTAGGGGATTGAAATTTGGCATTTATATTTGGAAAAGGTTCTAGATGTGACTTCGGGGGATTTAAGGAGGTGTTTAACAGTAATTTCTTCTGTATTGCAGAACTGGCAATTTGGTTTGGGAGTTT
>FIZR01014975.1:0-21305 GCA_900060175.1 Ferrisia virgata
TTTTCTGGATCCGGTATTACTGATAACAAGTAATTGAACACAAGACCACTTTAGAGGTTGAATAAAAATGCTTTAATACGGAAAAACACGACTAAAATTAAGATTACACTTATAACAGAAAAAAGGTATTATCTCTTCTTCAGGTACAATATCGGATAAAATATCGGAATAAGTACAACAATTACGCGTTATGATCCCCTCCATATTCCCATGCGAAAACGCTAATCAATATAGTCGCACTAACCCTTATTACAAAACAAGCACCGAAATTAGAAAAAAAAACTGCTGCTATTTAAAAAAATTAAATAATTATCAACTTACTTTATGACGCGTTTTGTCTTTTGGAAAACATTTTTTAGGCTGGACCCTTTTTTAAAAATGATAACCATGTTTAGTTTTTCTATTTGTTCCCGAACTTGATACAGGGTGGGATTATTTCTTAGTTCAATCACCAGCGATTTTTCCTGTGCAATAGTTATGCAATTCTCTACCAAAAAAAAATCATCAATGAACAGTTTCATATTATAAACTGCTAATTTACAATTTAAATTAAACTGTATTTTAGAGTTTATTTTGAGTAAAAACGTAACTTACTTAAGGGTGTATCCGATTCTATAACGTCATTGGGAAAGCTGCCAGCCGATTCTTCCGAATCCTCACCATCCAATTCCTCCCCATCCCCTTTCACGGTACCATGATGGTCCGAAGACGATTCCTCCCCATCCCCTTTCACAGTACCATGATGGTCTGAACACGATGATGTCGCTGGCGTTGATCTGCTTCGACAGGCCTCCTCGTATATATTCGTAAGTGTATCATTATCTAAGTGTCGATCAATGTATTGCCAGACTCTTATCATCGGTAGGTCCCGGCACTGGTATGAAAAACCATAAAAAAATTTATTAATAATTCTATAAAATACAGTTAAAAATCGGCACTGGTTTAATTTCAATGTTTAGAGTGTGAAAATTCATTTGATAGAACTAAAGTATCAATGGACATAAATGGAATATTGCGAGTTCCTGAGTTGAACTTGTATAGTAGGTAATAAGGTCATTGGTTGATTTGGAGACACTTTGAATGATCTGTAAATGTAGAGTTACCGTTGAAGTTTTTAGAATTTGATGAATTGAATTGAAATGAATAAATTTTAAATAAAACACAACGCAATATAAAAACGAAGACGTTAAGCGCATTAAGAACAACTTGGAAGTTGGAACAACACCATTCATTTATCATTTTAGCATGCTATCGTACATCATTATACAGGTTCATGCATGCATGTGGTACAAAAACTACAAAATCGTTGATCTTCCATGAACAGTATTACCATTATTTAAAACAAAAAAAATCAAAAATGAGTGGTAACTGATTGAAAATTAATTTGAGTTTCAGTTTCAGTTTTGAACTTTAAATGAAACATTTCTGATTTATGTTAAATTACAGTCCCAGAAAAATTTGATTTGAAGGTTAATAGTTGGTTTGCAATTAGCAGTTTTCAATTCAGTTACCACCCCTGCAGTAAGCTCAAAAAACTAACTTACCCGGAAAAATCTGGCCAGCAGAGAGCGCTTTGTTTGGTTGTTGATAGGTTGAAAACTAGGATCCGAAATTACGTGGTAATTACATTCTTAAATAGGTTGAAAAGTGGGTAAACATTTTTTTTCCAAAATAAAATAAATTTTCGCCATAATGTCGCGCGATATATCGGTGTATAGCAAAAAAAATTGCGGAAAGTTTTTTTTAGTCTCATGTGGTCTGTTATGACACGTTGGCGCGAAATTTTTTTTTTTCAATTTCTATATAAATTTTGAATTTTTAAATCAAAAGCGAATGGGGTAAGGGTCAAGTTGAAGACACCAAATTTTTACAACGTTCCTTTGACGTCATTTCGTAACTTTTTTTCCATAACGTGATCTAACTTTCAAAAAAAAAAAAAACACGTAAAATAAAAAAACATCCTGCTGTGCAACTAGGGTATGCTGAATTTTGCTTTTTTTGGAATGAGCTCGAAATAATGTGGTCAAAATATCAGCTTTCCAATTCAATTTTTTCAACTTGAAAAATTGACCTAAATTTTGCTAATTTTCTATAAAAAATTTATTTTAAATTTAAAAAAAAAAATGGTATTATTTATACAACTATATATTTAAGGTCTTCGTTACAAACAAAATTTAATTAATCATTTCTTTTTCATTCAGGGGCGTTTTTTCATAATTTTTTAAAAAAAAACCACGAAGGAGTTTTTTCTGAGAAACGCTTTGCCGAAATGAATGTTGGTCATCAATTTTACATTTAAATTTTATCTCCCATGTACGATTTTTTAAGGGTATTCAATCTCTTAGGTCAATTAGGAGGGGAGATATGAGGGGTTTTCGCCCTTTTTGACCTTGAAAAAGGGCTGTTCATCCCCTACCTCCCGACTAAAATGATCTAAGAAGTTGAAATTCAGCATGTACATACAGTAGAGGCCCTATATGTATCTTTGGGGGGGAGGGTGCTCACGAATTTTCAGCTCCATGCACTCACCAAAAACCTTGTGGTTTTTTGGTCAGGTTTTCTTATTTTTTAAGTTTTTTTAGTTTGTTCCTCCTATAACTTTCCTCTAAATAGAGCTAGGAAGCTGAAATTTGGGAGGAAATATCAACAAAATCCGTTTTGGTGGACCAGAAAACCATTAAACTGATTTTTAGCCATGTCAGATATTTATTTATTTTTTTCATTTTTTCCCGGAACATTAAAATCATTTACTCCGCTTGATACCGACCAAATTCGCTTCAATTCGGTCAATCAGCTCAGTTTGGTGGCGGAAGCTTGGGTCGAAATTCAGTTTTGTCACATTTTGAGGCAGGGAGCGCTGAGGGGCAAAAAGCGCAAAAATGCACCTTTTTAAGCCAATTGATAGAGAGTCAAAAAATGGATAACATTTCCAAAAATCAACTTCTTGAATCAATTAAGAGGGGAGATATGGAGGTTTCCCCATTTTTTTTGACTCCGAAAAAGGGCTGTTCATTCCCACTCTCCACTCCAAATTGAGTTAAAAACTTGAAATGAGGTATGTACATTTAGTGGTTGTCTTAAATGTGTTTTTTGGGGATCTCGACTTTTCAGCTCCACTTCACCCCGTCACAGCCTCAAATATGTGGTTTTTTGGTCGTTCGATCTTATTTTTTGAGTTTGTTCCTCGCGTAACTCCCCTCCAAATATAATGCTTTTTTTCATTCTCAATTCCCATGACTGTAAAATTTCACGAAAATCAGGCTGTTTATTTGTAACGAAAATCTTTTAAAATTCGTAAAAAATCGAAAACTCAACTTCTTTGGTGAAGAAATTGAATTTAGGAGTTTCTCGATAGGCTTTTTCTAACCACACAAGTAAGCTCCATCGAAATATGTATAATGAAGACTACTTTACAGGTTTGTAACTATAATTCTCGGCTTTGTAACAAGCTTGACAATTGATATCAACGAATCGAATTTATACCTGTCAATCTGAATCGAGGAAGTGTTGAAGTGTGAAGAATAAGTTAGCTACGTAATCGTTTTGAAATGGCAAACTTTCAAAAAGGCTAGAAAACGAAAAACAATGAAGTTGACACGAATTACATTTACCTGGCTGCTTTGAACGCACAAATTTTATTACGTAGTTTTTTTTGGCGGCCCATTTTGTTTGCATACGCGTTCAAAATGACTAAACTTTCGTAAGTTTGACTAAAGTTGAAAGTTTTTCGTACGACGGATATTGAAAAGGAGGGGAAAAAAAAATAGTCCTACGTCGTTAAGCGTGTACCTACTTATGAGTATAGTACTCTAATTCGGCTGAAGTAAAATGTACACACAGAAGGGACTGGCTATGGATAATAAACACACCGAATGCGTACTTACGAATAATTGTAGAACTTGCATCTAAGCCCGCCTATGGTACGGTAAATTGCACTATGTCTATTTGGGTTGGTTGTTTAATCAGCCGCTGGTATTTGTGCAAATAAATTGATCGAGGAATCCGTCAATTGACGCGGAGAAAAGATCATGTACCTGGTGTACTAATTGTAAAGCTACATCATGGTTGCTGTATCGAACCGAGAATCAGTTTTAAGCTGTTTTACATTAAGTTAACTCGATTGCAACGTGCGACACGTTAAGCCTGCCTGATTCCCTTTTCTGCGAAGCACGGGCTTTTGTCATGATTGAAAATCAGCCTCAGCCGGAGCGTAATTCACTAGATACATAGAACATTATACGGTACGTCTACGTATGTATTACGTAGTCGTTCGTATACGTGTACGTACGCGTAAACTTTTGGATTCTTACCTATACATGTATATATATGTATATATATATACACCTATATATGTTTTTAAAGCCATAATATATCGTTTCGTCTTGACTGAAATGTTTTTCAGCCACGAAAAATAAAGTTTAGACGAGAAATGTCATTATTTTGTTTGAACTTTTGTCGAAAAATCTTTTACAAGTTTATTTTGGCACGCGAAACTGAACGCCAACTTTTGATTCGAAACGTTACAGAACAAATAATAATAACAAACGATAAAAGTTTCACGGTTGTGTAGTGAGGCCATTTCTTAATATCGTTTGTCGTTTTTCGGATAATTGCTTAATTATTCGACGCGGCGGCGGTTTTTTGCCCGGCATTAAGAGTATGGTTGAGACGATAATTTTTGGCCTTTGTGCCGCGTGGCGTTGGCGTTTCATCGTAATGATGATTTTTGCGATAAGAGTAAAACTTTTGCTCGCCGCCCGCACCGCACCGCACCGCGCCGATCAATACGACATGATATTTGTATAAGTTCAAAGGTAAATGTAACCTATGTAAAACTCGTGTTCGACTGCGAGGCTGGAAAAAAAGTAACGTCCTTTTTGTTGGCGTTGGTGTCGGTGGCCGGGTGGTGGCGAAATGTACGTACATTTTGGCTGTAAATACAGCCATTTGTGTAATTGAGCTTATCTTCAAAGTAACACTCGACTCCTCGATCCCTCAGCTACTAATTCGGTCTTTTATCGAGCGAATCTTTAAAATGTTGTATTTGTTGTATGATTTTACAGCGAACAAAGTATACGTACATAATGTTCGTGTTTTATGTTGTCAAGCCTGCAATTTATAAGCCGCTTACATTTTACAACTGTAACAAATCCATAAAAGAATCTCGTACTCTCTCTTTTTTTTTTTCATGAAATGTACTTATTTGCGTTTGTACTCTGTGAAATGTATTTTCATGCGGTAATTTATTTATGTATTTTTAACGATTGGAACTTTTTTTTTTCCCTTTATATCGTTTACAAATTTGTACGTAAATTGAAATTGTGTTCTTGGATCGCATAGGTATACTGGTGAAAAAGTGCCTATTTAGATATTGTTGCTCAATTCAACCAACGTAAGATGGCCCCATTTAAATTGGCAAAATGTTCAGTTATAATCAGTGAGTTCAAAGAGTTCTACATAAAACTATTTCTTATTTTTGGACCTGCAGAGAATTGGACTAGCAAATTCATTATCCCGATTTTTGTAACCAATTTTTTTGAAAATCAACTTGAAGCAATATTTGATTTATTTAAGAACCATTATTGCAAAAAAAAAAACGGTTTCCGCTTGCACCAAGTGTAAAGAGCAATTTTACTACTGTTTCTCAATCTAAAATGTATTTAGACAAAATTAAGCATGAGTGCCATTTTTTCATGCCCCTCCCCCCTTTGAGGACCCACGCTCTTGTCTTAGAAATGCACGTATTTCACCTTATATTGCATCTACGAAAAAAATTTTCAAGTAAAAGTTTCTTCTTGAAAGATTTTCTAAATTTTTGGTTATTACAAAAACTGCATTTGGAGCAACCTTTATGCCCCAAATCTCAAAAATGTATTTATCGAAATGCTCAAAATCGAGTTATTCTCGTTTATTAAAAAAAAAAAAAAATATCAAATATAACACGAAACTAGTAATTACGAAAAGTATTTAGAATAAAATTTTACATCCAACATGTTACTCGCAATACCACCACCTCTCACCCTCCCCCCCTCGGGCAGCCCTTTTTCCCCATACTAACGTTCAAAATAAGTGATTCGACCCTGTCTGCAGATTAAAAAAGTTCATCATGAAGCATGGTTGGCAGTCTCTAGAAATATATTTAACCCCTAGAACCACTTCTCATCCCAACCTCTATAACTCTCGTGTACCAATTTTCCATAAAACACGTTTATTAATACATAGTTGTTGGTCTGCTTGGTGAATTTTCAAAAAAATGAAAAACTAATCAACATATATGTACAAAAAGGATGCTCATAAATGCTCATTTTATACGTTAATTTGATATAAATTTTGAATTTTCGATTATTTGTTTGATTTTTTTCCAAGTCATAACCTGTTAGCACTTAAAACTTAGAATAAAATGATTATGACGAAAAGTGTCTAGATAATCATAATTTAACCCACTGAACTTGAATCTGAAAGTAGTTTTTAGGGAGAGATTCTTGCGCTTGAAAATATTTCTTAAGACCCAAGACATATTCTGTGATGTGATTTTTCAATCTGCAATCAGGCTCGAATAACTTCTTTTGAACTTTGGTATGAGGAGGACGGGTTGTCGGTGGGAGTTGGGGGCGGAGGTGTTGCGATTAACATACTGGATGTAAAATTTTATTCTTAACACTTTTTGTGATTACTAATTTTGGGCTATGTTTGATATTTTTTGCCTAATTTTCTGTGTCATATTGTTAATGAAAACCAAGCTATTACAGTCTATCTGAGAGGGGGGGGGGACATGACTCAAACCATGCTTATAACAGATTGATAGTGAAATGAAGGAATTTCAAGGAGGCGAAAATCTGAAATTTCATTACTGAAAAGTTTTTTGAGATGCTGAATTCATCAACCAAAAAATTTTTATTCTCAAGTCCAATAAGAATTGGAGGTGGGAAAAGACAAAATTCAATTTTTAGCAAAATTTCGAGTGGGGTATCGAAATGTGTGTTTTGTAGCTCTCTGAATTCATTTCCGATGTTATCTGTTTAAAAAAGTTCAAAGAGGAAGAGGGAGAGGGGGGTCAATAGGTATTCAATTTTAAGCAAAATTTTGACATTTCGAGTGTGATGTCAAAATTTGTTCCTCAGCCTTCCGAATTAAGTTTTGATGTTGTTTCTTCAAATAAGTCCAAAAAGAAGGGATGACCTTGGGTTAAAATTCAGTCATTCATGTTCAAATTTAGGGAAAGGGGTGCTGAGAGTATGAAATTTAAAAAATTATTCCTCATTGATCCAACCTATGGACAGTACAAAGTTGTATTACAAATCCAAAATCAGTCTCCTGGATCAATTAGGGGAGAGGGGAGATATGAGAATTTTTACTCTTTTGAACTTGAAATAGGACTATTCCTCCCCTATCTCCCCTCCAAATTAAGCTAGAAAGTTGAAATTTGATAAGTACACTTTGTATCAGCCACAAAATGTGCTTTTTGGGGATTTCAAATTTTCAGACCCGTTGCCCCCCCTCACTCACACACCCTCCCCGAAATGTGATTTCTTGGGCGCATTTTCTCATATTTTGAGTTTGCTCCTCGCATAATTCCCCTCCAAGTTGAATAAAAGTAGGTAGGGTTGAATCTAAAAAAAACAAATGATAATAATTAAAGGATTTTCTTGTTCATAAATGCTTCCTTTCATTACCATTTTCTTCTTTTTCCAAATTTTTTGCGACCTACTCTAGAACTCTCAATGGTAACTCATTCATCTCCTTTTTTCGAACTAAATTCTTAAATTTATGTTTATTTCTAAACGAGTATGTAACACACTACATCCACCAAACTCTACAGCCAGTCATCAAGTTTATTGAAAATTTTTTCTCGGTTGAAGTGTCAATTTGGATTTGGACACTCTGTTTAGGAGTACCTTGGGCCATGCTGGGTAATGGAGGAAAGTCGATCAGAAGCGTTGAAGTAGGAGAAATTGTGGTAAATCGTTTCTAGTCCTGGTATTATTCCGAGGCAAATACCAGAACCAAACCTAAAAACTTCGCTGGCTAGGCTCAGTCTAGGTTGGCATAAGACCGTAGGCGTGATCATTATGATGGCTTTCGAATTAGGCCTAACAAAATTACCTAACAAACATTACAGGCGTTTTTCAACAAAAAAAAAATAAAGACAACGGAAAAAGAAAGAAAATAAAATGAAGAAAGATGAAACATGGAGAGATATGATCCTCAGTAAGTTACATGCACTAAACCAATTGATGGTTTGCGATCATGTGTAACTAAATTTAGGACTATCAAACCCCAATGAAAATTGAGAAGATGGAATTAACCCAGCTTACCCGATCAACGAGACCTGACCAATATAGGTCAACCAAGTACCTTTAATAAAAAGAAAACAAAATGAAAATAAATAAAAAATAAATAAATAAGCAAAGTGTCACCGATTACAACATTTTTAGTTCCTTCTCTTCTTGCACAACACCTCTTTACCTTCCGTTATAATAACTTCATTTTAAAAAATTCCGCGAAAAATCAAAATTAATGCAATATAGTTCACAATTTTATTTACGAAAAAACTTCCGTAACAAGGGATTATTGACAACTGAGCCGGTACATAGCTCATGAATATTCTCGACAACTCTTATCTTATCATATATCTCTAGTATCCAGGTACGTCTTATTTTACTACAAAATGCAAGCTGTTTGCTGAGTAAAGTCAGATTTGAATTTATCCACGAGTACTTGACACTGCTGATTGACAGCATCTTTAAACGAGTCCGATTTGTAGCTTTCGAGGATGGCATTTTCTATGCGACTGGTTAAATTAAGAACTATATTTTCAACATTATTATATGTACGTAGAATTCAAAGATTCGTCGATATGAAGCATGAGAATTAAACGAGAAAATGTACTGATTTGTGATTTTGTCTACACGTATGTTATTGAGGTTACCTGGATGCTGTGAACCAGATCCCGCAACGGTTTTTCTAATATGGTTGAAATTATTATCAGATTCGGCAGAATTTTTGCGTTTTTTCGTAGAACGTTGCGATAATTCAGAGGTTGTAGAAACATCAGTGTTGATAATGTCAGTTTCGAAAGCATTCTGGTAGTCCATGCTTGAGAATAGTGGTATAGTGAAGATAATTTTTCAACAAGGAATATTTACCAATTACCATGCAATTGTTCAATTTGTTGTTGTTTTATCATCACCTTTGATAGGAATGTTGAAATTTTGGTAATTCATTTCGTTAAAACACTGGGGGCCTTTATTAATGCGAATAGTTGATTCGCGTTTACATTTCAGGTAATGGAAACCCACAAGTATCCAGTCAGAATGTCTTCACGAGGCGAATAATAAGGCTCGATTACGAGTTGGCTTTTTGGTGTATGATAATTGTCTACGAAGGACAATCGGCTTTTAGCCAACTGTGAAGCAGTTTCTTCTACAATAGAAGTTGTTACACGAATGAAAAACTCGGTCCGAATTATTTGCGAAATAAATTCAAAACTGTGAGCGGTCTACTAATGCGAAAATTAATTACTTCGCCGAGTTTTGTGCGATGCGATACGACGTGGCCATGGATAGTGTGCCGAATTCCTAGTTCCTAGTCCTACTGCACAGCCATATCGCACATATAAACAGATTATCAATTATGGAGACGATGATAAATGAAAGGAAAGATGGTAAAATGGGCAAAACCCATCGTTGGAAAATATACTCGCGGCAAAAACATGATACCGCGTTTCGTGTAAAATAAATGGCTCAAAATGTGTATTACGCATATAGTAAAAATAGCTTGGAAAAAAAAAACATTAACCCAAGATTGCGTTCATTTTCTTAAAAACGAATGCTGGTGACATTTTTTTTACTGCTATATTAGTTCACCCGTATATACCGGTTTTTTTTTTCATTTAAATAAGTTTAGGGCGCGTGTGTGTATGTTTTGAAAAAGTGCTCCGTGTAATGCGTGGGTTTTCTCCTTTATCTCTGCTCTTTTTTTTCATTTTCATTTTCATTTTAGCAATTTATTAGTCGTATGGTAAGGGTGTAATTTTGTCTTGGTGTGCGTGAAATTTTGCTGTGTGTGAGGTTTAAAAACAAAATTTTCTATATATTTTTTTTTTTTTGAAACAACATCGAGAAATGTACCGTATAATTTTGGTTTTTCGAAAGCGGCGTGAATAATGAACAAAGGCTATAAACCTTTTAGCAAATTTTAAGGACGGCATCGTCGAATCCATCTTAATACGTTGGCAAATGCGAACCGAATTTGTACATTACTTTTATTCCGCTTGACGTCGATGAATTTCGATTAGTTTTCCGTTTTACGAGTCATTGTAATCGCATACCATTTTCATAATTCGAATAACTTTTCCTGTTGCCTTATATATCATGCAGTATTTTCATTCATCGAGGGTTTTTTTTTTTCCTTTTGGTTAAAATCTAAATTTTGAAATGACTGACACGTTTGAAAACGTGAGTCGTTAGTTTTAAAAAGTAGCGATATGGTTTTGAATAAGATGAGCGCATTTGTTCAAATGTAAGCCAACTCGTTCTATGGTGATCAGTATATACTTCTTGAGTACATTTATATCTGAACAAAAACGTTGTCACAGTAGGCATAGTTACCTTAGCAGCAAATGATGCATCAATAACTGTTCTTAGATTCGCGTATTTCGATGACGATCAAACAAACGAGATGTGTGTGTGTGTGTGTGTGCCCTCTATGTAGATAATCTGGGTTGCAGCTTAATTTCAATGAAGATTATTCCTCAAAAAAAAAGTCTTTACCAGGAGTAAAACTAACTTCTTGTTATCTTACTCAAAAATGATCGACATATAACTTGACTTCCTTCGACAATATCACGAAGGAAATCAAACAAGCTAATAAGAGAACCTTTACCAACCTTAATCAAAAGAGTTTCTCAAAAAATGCCCGTAGCCATAACTTCAGTCACCGAAGTTCATTTTTCGATTTTTGAGGAATTTTTGGCAATTAAAAAAAATTTAGAGCTGATATAGGTAGATACGTGATTGAAAAAAATTACATTTTGTAAAAAAGGAACCCACTCAAGTTGGAAAGTTGAAAACATGGTACCTGTCCAATTTTGACCTACCGAATCCATTTTTAGCGGTTCTCAATCATTCTAGAGCTCGTGAAAAAATTTAGGCACCTCTCCTTTTCAGGGAAAAATTCTAAATCATGGATAAATGTAGCATATCCATGTCAAAATTTCAACATAAAATGCAAAAATCATTCATAGTCATCTTTCATCGCGAGTTTTTCATCAAAAGCGATTGTAGCCGACTCACCTCGTCATCACTCTCTGTACTCTATGAGTGAGACTCACCTTTCCCTTTAGAAGAATTTGTAGCTTATTACTGTTATCCAAACTACTTGTTTACATCCGGTCATCAAGTTGTACATTTTAACTAGATAAACATCAACAGTAACTGGACAATGATATCTACTATCGTGTAGCCAACCATAATTCTATGTTAAGAGAAAATTTATTTTTACATATAATCATCAATCATCACAAGTTTTTTATCGAAAACTTCAAATCGAAAATCATAAACGTCACATCAAAAACATCAAATCAAAAATGTCATGTTTTCAGAAAATGACCTTCAGCCTTATTGAATGATCTAGAATTTGTGGCTAAATTTTTTAGCGTGAATTTCTACATCATATTGACAGTGAAAACCAGGCTATTGCACTCTATCGACCAACGGTGGTGGGGGAGAAGGGACACCAACAAAATCCATTTTGAAGTCCTAGAAGACCATTAAGACAGATATTTATTTTATTCCCAGAACATTAAAATGATTCACCCTTCTCGATACTGACCAAAATCACTCCAATTCGATCAATTGGATCAGTTTGACGACGGATTAGATTTATACGAATATGGATGACTTTTGGTTAAAATTCAGTTTAGCCCTATTTTGGGGGAGGGGGTGCTGAGGAGCCAAAAACACAAAAATTGTTTCATTTTGAGTCCATCAACAGAGAATCCAATGTTATATAACATACTCCAAAATCAACCTCCTAGGTCAATTGGAAGGGGAGATATGAGGGTTTTCCCCCTTTTTGACCTTGAAAAAGGGATATTTCTCCCCTATCTCCCCACCAAAATGGGCTAGTAAGTTGGAATTTGGTATGTACATTTAATAGAAGCCCCGAATGTACCTTTTGGGGGTCTTAACTTTTTAGCCTCAAATATGTGGTTTTTTGGTCATTTTTACCTATTTTTTGAGTTTGTTCCTCGCATAACTTCCCTCCATATTGGACTGAGAAGCTGAAATTAGGTATCTACGGTCAGTAAGGATTCTATATTTGCCTTTTGAGGGTTTTGACTTTTTAGCCCCATTGAACCCTTTCAGTTCTCATGATTTTAATATGTCACGAAAATCAGGCTGAAAAAGCATCGTAAAACAATGCTTTTTTTACTAATTTTCAACTTTTCTATTTTTTTATTATTTTCATTTTAACCTTTTTTCATTTATCGATTTTTCGAGATTCTGATCAAAAACTTCGAATTGAAAATCAAAAACGTGAAGGCTGAGGGTGGTTTTCTGAAAACGTGATATTTTTAATGTTACGTTCTTGATTTCATATTTTTCATCAAAAACTCGGAAAATTGGAAAATGAAAAAAAGTAAAATAAAAACTTACAAAAAAATTAAAAAAATAATAAAATAAAAAACAAAAAAAATAAACGGTAAATTTTTTTTAATAATTGAAAAATATTATATGTAAGTCATAATTTTTTTAATTTTTTTTCTAATTTTTTTATTTATTAATTAATTTTTTTAATTTTTTTACTTTCTTAGTGTTTTTTAAGTTTTTTGATTTCACCTTTTTTCAGTTTTTAATTTTTCCAATTTTTAATCAAAAATCAAAAACGTTGCATAAAAAATGAGTTCCGCACTTAAAATTTTTTGAATGAGTAGTTGCACCTCCCCCTCTCATACTTCATGGTTGGAGTAGGAATCCTAAAGATTGCTTTCCAACAGCGAAAAAAAATATATTCGATGTCATAAAATGCAAAATAATGAACTTTTAAGGAAAAAAATTGATGAATTTCAGCATTTCACTTTTTTTTTTCTGTTATCAAAACAAAGTCACGAATATGGTCACAAAATTCGATTTAAAGCAACCAGTAGACAGTCTAAACACACTGTCAGTGCAAAAGGCTCTTTTGTAAGAATAATTCAAAAAGTCGAACATTACTGGAAACATTTCTGTAAGCAAAGTACTGTGTCATGATCATTAACCAACTGCCTATGTTGAGATCTTCAATTCAGATTCATTGTCACAGCAAGCTGTTATCTCAAAATCTCTTCTACACCAATTCTGAAACTCAAAAGTAATATTCGGTGTACTTACTAGTTTCATTCAACGTGAAAATAATGAGCATTGTTTTTACATATACTTAGCTTTACGTGCCTAGGTAATAGGTACATTATGCGGAAGTACATGCAAACAGTATTAGATAAATTATGACCGAAAATTACGCTCAACAATACCGATACTTATTGTAGTGTAAATTTAACCTTTGGGGAAAATTTTTAGCGAAAAGTTGAAAATGAACAGCATGTTGAAAGTTCATGTTGCACGACTGTTTTGAACTGGCTTCTATGTTGGTGTGTGGATACATGTAAATTCGCCACATAAATGTTAATTAAAATTCGCATATATTCGAACTAGGTATTTGTTCCGTATAGTATAATACTACATAGCGTTGTGAAAATTTCAAATCTCTTTGGGTATTAGAGAAAACACCGAAGACTGCGGTGAATTATGGCAACGTGTTAAGAGACTTATGCTTCACGTCAGCAAATTTTTCTTCAAACCGCTAGCGAATTAAACTGCGGTGCAATTTTCAATGTGTATGTAATAACACGACGACAAAATATTGTACCACATAATGCGAGACGTATGTACCACCTACCTTCCTATCTACCTACCTAGCTATGTAGTTTGTACATGGTAAAAACGACATTTTAAAACTCCGCAGTGCTCTTGTATCGCATTAATTGGTAAAAACGATCGTGATATTGCAGTAAACTACACGAATGAGTGGGATGTGGTTGCGCCCCGAGTTTATCCATACTCATATTAATTTTACGAGGCAATTAAACGTCGATTGTTTTTAAGTAAAAAGTGTTTGCAAAATGATGTAGAGATTTACAATGAGCAAATAAAAAAAAACAGGGGTTGCAAAAAAAAAAAAAGGCAAGGTGATGCTTTTTCAGCTTGCTTTTTATGAAATAATATAATTGTATCGCGATGCTTTTTTCCTAATCTGTGGCAAGATTACGAAAGGAACGCAATGAGGTTGAAAAGTCGAAACCCCAGTAAGCACATCTAAGGCCCCTACTAAATATACATACCAAATTTCAACTTTCTAACTCAGTTTAAAGAGGAGTTATGCGAGGAAAAATCTTAAAAATAAGTAAAAACTGACCAAAAAATCACATTTTTGGGGTTATAGAGGGGTGCAGTAGAGTTGAAAAGTCGAGAACCCCAAAAAGCCTGTCTAAGGTCTTTAATAATTGTATACACCGAATTTCAACTTGCTAGCTCAATTTGGAAGGGAGGTAGGAGAGAAACAGCCCTTTTTCAGGGGCAAAAAAGGGGGAAACCCTCATATCTCCCATCTTGATTGACAATTTTGACAGGGATATATCATAGCGTGACGTTTTTGATGTAACGATTTTAATTTTTAGACTCTATGTTAAAATGTTGGAGACAGATCTTTTCCTCAATATTTCAACTTAAAATCTTAAAATCATTTTAGGGTCAAGGTCACTGTTGACCGGACAACTGATGACATTTCAACTTAAAATCATAAATCAATCCGAGGTCAAGGTCAACTGTTGACGGGGTCAACTTTATTTAATTTTCCTTGGTATTTCAATTTAAAATCATGAAATCGATCCAGAGTCAAGGTCAACTGTTTATGAGTCAACGGATGACGACATTTCAACTCGAAATCATAAAATCAATTCAAGGTCTGGGCCCGCTGTGGATGGGTCAATTTCAAACGTCTCTAATTTTCCTCAACATTTCAACTTAAAATTATAAAAATCAATCTTTCATAAAATAAGTCCACTGATGTAATTCCTGGTCATCAAAATCCGTTCACTGATGTCAGTCCAATGATGACGTCACTATTGATGGTCCACTAATGTCATCCAGTAATGGCGCTCAACTGTTGATGGTCAACTGTTGACGGTTTATCCAGAATACGCTATAAATATTTTTCGTTGTTGATAAATATCTGACATGACCAAAAATGGTTGTAATGGTTTTCTGGGACTCCAGAACGGATTTTCTTGATATTTCCATCTCCATCCTCAATAGGTCGTTAGGCTGTAATTGCCTGGTCTTCATTGATTTCATGACATGGAAAATCAGACTATAAAATCGACCAAAAAATTACATTTTTGGGACTATAAGGGAGTGCAATGAGACCCTCAAAAGGCACATCCACATACCAAATTTCTTCTTCCTAGCTGAAAGTGAAGGGGAGTCATGTGAGAAACAAATTCAAAATATTAAGAAACTCGCCTAAAAAACCACATTTTCGGGGCTGTGAGAGGATTCAATTATTCTGAAAAATCGAACCTACCTAAAGGCACTTTTATGGTCCCGCATATTAGATTTCAGCTTCCCATCTCAATTTGGTGGGAAGGTGGAGGAGGAAGAACCGTTTTTCGAGTTCCTGATTGACCTTAGAAGTTGATTTTTGGGAATGTTATACAATTTTAGATTGGCTGTGGGAACCCCCCCCCCTCCGAATTTGGGCATATTATGCTGTCCCTCCTCATACATATCTTATCCCCCGTCAAATTGAGCCTATTGATCGAATTAGAGCGATTTTGGTCAGTATCGAGTGGAGTTAATGAGTTTAGTTTTCAGGTGGAGAAAATGGTTTGACGTAGTCAAAAATAGTTATAATGATCTTGTAGGACCTTTGAACGGTTTTTTTTTTATATCATCCCCTCATCCGCCGTAGGTCGATAGACTGTAATAGCCTGCTTCTCGTTAAAAATATGACATTAAAATCAGGCTAAAAAAAAATAAAATAAAGAAAGAAATCTATTAAATGTAAAAATTATAACGAACACGAGAAAAAAAATCAAGCGTGTATGAGGTGACAAGTCGAGTGCTGAATCGGGACGTAGCTGGCATTTTTAATTGGTTGATATTTTTCGCTCAAATTTACACTGAGTAGTATTTTCTTTCGAGTTATTTGTTTAGCACTGTCGCAGATTAATTTTTTTTTCACCCGTCTGATGCGTCTGCAACGTGATATTTTACAAGCCAGACAGTATCGAGCATAGGGTAAAAGGGGTTGGTAAAGTACGAGCAGGAAATATGGCTCTCCAAACAGATGATAATTAAAAGAGAAAGCGATTCCAGTAGGTATTATGGCGGGAAGTATATAATTTCTTTAACAAAGAAAAATAACCCACTTAAACGAAACTATTGTGTTTCGTCGTCAAGTGACCGTGAGCAGGTTGACGGGTGAGATTGTTCAGTGATGAAATGAAAAGGACAAAGCGGAAGCTTTTTGTTCACTCTTACATGGTGAGCCCATCGTCGTTGACGTGAAGCTTTCCTCGTATAGTCGAGTATTTTCTCACGTAGCGTAGGATTCTCGGCACAGTGCTTTTTCTCTCCGTTTCTCTTTCTCTTTTAGTGTACTAACGAAGGCACTTAGTTGCGTTTCGTTAGCGTCGTCGTCCTTTTAAGCAGCGATGGACCTTCCATTTCCGTTCGACGAAGAATTAAGGTTTTCGTTGGTATGTATGAGATGAGGCAAGGATTATGGAGTGAGCAACTTTTTGCAGTCTGCGAATTCAACTGGTGTGGCTACCGAGTCGGATTGGGTCGGGTTTTTATAAAAGAATGACATTAAAGTACCTACGCTCGTTTAATTTAAAAGCGATAAGTTGTGGGCGTTTTTTTTTATTTTTTACTTTTTTTTTATTAGTTCTTAAAAACAAGAAGAGTGAATTCGAATTTTTTTTTCAGGCATAATGATTTACCTTGGAATATCAAGAAATTCGTTCATAATCAATTGGTGAAAGTTAACTTATCGACTGATTTGAGACTAACGGAACCGTGGTCGAAGAGTAAATGGTCACATACGGATATACGGAGAATGAAACTGGGTATGATCGGAGCTCAGGTATGTGCTTACTTTATTTTATTACTTGTACATAGTATCTTTAAAAAGTATAGTCGACGAAAAATTCATTCAAAATGCTAAAATTTTTCCTATACTTATAGGCCTACGGCGCCTACCGTTGAATTGTCATGTTCCATTTGCTCTCGTTACCAGTTTTTCCATTTTTTCCTTGAATTTTTTTTCACGCGTTCGCTGTTATATCAAAGACGAAAGAATGTTTCTTATTCCCGAAGGTATTTTAGTTTTGGAAATTCTTGCAACAAGTGGATGTCAAGCCGAATATCCCGTTTTTACGCAACGTGTAGTCTACGGATGTTCTGTGCAGATTAAATTCTCATTTGTGAATTGAAATATCAAAAGCGTTCATTCCACTGAGGATTAGTCATCTTATAGTATTTCGAGAACGGTTTTTTGTCGCTATAACGCTGCGCTAGACTGTCTGCTGTCTGGAAGATTAATTGTTAATCAACAGTTAATGTGCAGTATTTAGCGTAAAGCTAAGTTTTCTCTGTTTACAGTTTCGATCTTCTATTGAGATGTTTGAAATCGACTGAAATCTTATTTCAAATTTCACCCTTGATTTCGTGACATCACGTTTTCCTTGTTTTTGAAATTTGATCGTGTAAATAATGGAAAGGGAGGGGGAGTGGTAGGATGATGTTAAAAATTAGACCAAAATGTTTCTTGAACTTATTTTATCTTCGAATTTGTAAGAATCAATACTGAACTTCATCTCTCCAATTTTTTGAATTTTCATCAAGTTGATTTCAGTTGGATCAGAAAATTAATTCAAAATTCAAACTCAGCCATCTCGAATTGATATGAATTGATATGCCACTTCACTTTTTTAATTTTCGTTATTACGCAATTTTCTCAAACATTGATAGGAACGCTATGAAAAGGGTTTGAAAAGTACGTCTCTGGTATACCGAAGGCACTATAATGTTGATACTGGTGAAGATGCTCGACTCCGATTTTGGATATTTTGTTTAGGAACTGAAATGCGACAATTGGTGAAAAAAATTAAAGGATGCCTCGGATAAAATTTTATATTTATTATTTTGTAGAATAATGAAATATGCTTGTAGTGTTTCTTATATCTTATTTATTTAATCTATTCTATGTACATTATTAGAGTGAATCAAAAAAAAAATACATACCTCGGATTTTGACCACACTCACATAAGTGGTTTACTTTGAGTTGAAAACCCACCATACAAAATTTTATAACCCCAGCTCAAACGGGGATGGAATTGTAGGGACCTCAAAGGGGGACCATTTTCATTAAAAAAATGCAGTTTTTCTTTATTTTCACCTCTAAAAGTCGTGTAGAGCTTCGGTCACAGAGCTGATAAAGTGCGATTTGAGTTTCTGCGTCGCCCTGTATCACAGGCATCTCGATTTGATACCACCCATAACCATCTACCAGGAGGGCTCGAAAAGTTGCAAATCTTAAAAGTAGACATGTTATATTAAAAAAAAAAAAACGTAACGAAAGGATTTCTAACCTCCATAAAGGGTCCAAAAATTGTTTTCAGCCCACAAGAATGAGTCCCTATTGAAATAGCTCAACAGTTTCACGTCGCAAAGCAGCCAACTAAAAAATTTATTTTTAGGTGTAAAAATCTAAAAATTCTTGATATTTAATTGTGATAACAATAATTTGAACAATTTCGGAATTAGGAGGTTGGGATACCCTGTAGCGAAAAACTTTTGAACAATTTTAATTGGAATTCACATTTTTAAACTGAAAAAATTTTGGACCCATTTGAATCGAGATGCCAATGGTACAGGGAGACGCGGAAACTTGAATTGTATTTTTTCAACTTTGTAACCGAGGTCCAACACCACTTTCAGGAGGCAAAAATGACAAAAAAACACGTTTTTTCGAAAATGATCCGACTTTGAGGTCCTCATAGTTCCATCTCAACTTTCAAGTCAGGGTTACAAAATTTTGTACGAAGGGTTTTCACCTCAAAGTCAACCATCTATGTGAGTTTGGTCAAAAATCTGAGGTATGTTTTTTTTTTTCGATTCACCCTAATATTTATATGTACTCACTTAACACTTACTTACGAAAAATAATAATTTTATTAATTAATGCTTTAATCATGGGTTATGATTATTGGAATTTAGAAAATGTTTCCTAAAAACATTGGGTATGTATGTATAGTAGGGTGCCAGGAAAATTTTGAATTTCGATTTTTTTTCTGTGCCATCCTCGTAAAAATGTTTCTTTGGGCTTCAAAAAGACCCCCCCCCCCCCAAATAATTTTAACTTGTGGCGACTTGAGCTTAAAATTTTACATAGTAATACTCACGTAGCCTGTTACAGTGCAAAAAAAAACTTTTCCACTTCTCAACCGCTTTAAAATGGTCTTCAATCTTTAAATAGGCCTCTAATTTGCTCAGACTTGAAAAAAAATTTAATTCATAAATATTTGAGGTTGAAACGGTTGATGAGCTGATATTCACATGTTTAAAATCATGGCATATTTCAGGAAAAAAAGAGATCCTGTCAAAATAATTATGCTTTAGTGAATTCATATTATTCTGATACTTATAAATACCCCTAAAACGAATATGTACGGTCTGATAGTCCCAGCCCCCTCTCCTCTACCTCGTGCCACTACATGTATGTAAATCATGGTGCTGTAGCCACAAAAAAATTTTTACCAACAAACGTAAACAAACTGTATTAAACTAGATAACGCTCTGCCTGTCTAATTTTTTTAAATCAATTCCAATACCAGCAGTGATAGGAAAATTTTTCATGTCGTTTGCATTATTAAAATAAATGTCTGAAATTCTGAAATTTTCACAGCAACTACTTTTCGGTCAGCGGGTACCAGAAATTTAGTCTGGCAACACATAATTACTTTCAGGTGTAACGAGAGTCGCTAAATTAAGTATTTCCTCATCAAAAGAATTTTTAAAAAAAGGTGGATATCGAACGAACAAGGGGACTTTTAACATAAGAAGCTTCTGTATTCAGGAAAATATAAGTAGGTATTTGACGCAAGAAGTAACTGATCAACGCACCTAAAAAAAAACGCACCAAGCCCCATTTTCATAAAATAAAGGAGATGTGAGAATTGTTCATTGTGAAATAAAAAAAAGGAGTGCTCTGCGATGGTTTTCTTCGCTAAGTGGTGAAGATACAGTAAGATATTGGTGTTGAACAGTTGAACCCTCCTCCGTCCAAAGTGCGGTGCATGTACACCAAATTTCAATCTTGAAGTTGAATTGTGAGAAGGAGCAATAGGACTGAAAATTGAATCCACGAAAAAGCTTATCTAAGGCCTCGACTAAATATTTTTTTAGCGGACTCCAATCCTGACCTCTTGTGCTGAATGAAGCAAGTTTATCAGTAATTTCAAGACAATCTTAATTTGAGATTGTACAACTTACTTCCTCGCGCCACAACACCTAACACCTAATACTTCATTCAAAGCTGACAGGTTTGTAATCACCATCAAAATCATAAGTGCACTCGGCAAAATTTTGAAAAAATGCTATTTTTAAGACCTAAATAGTACATTTTTCTGAGTTTAGGTTTCAAATTTTGGATTCTCATTACAAAAGTTCTGAGTTTTTAATGATTTGGGTATTAAATTCAGTGTAAATGTAAAGAACTTGGTTTTTTCACGCCTAGGGAGGGGGGAGCTACATCCTCACTAGCCACCTCCTTGAGTGAGCCACTGATTGTAACAATGTTCATGAGAATCAGCCTGTGCTAAAGATACTCACTAAAATTCGACCCTATAGCTCAGTTTCAAAATAAGATATGGATATAATTATAGGACTTCTACTAAATGTACATCCCAAATTTCACCCCTTACCTGAATTTAGAGGGGAGATGGGCATGGAACAGCCTTTTTTTGAGGTTGAAAAGAAGAAATCCTCCCTTATTTTTCCCCTCTTCATTAAATGTATGAAGCTGAATTTTGGACATGTTATGCAACCTTTGATTCTTTACCAAATGGTTTAAAAGCAAGCAATTTGGGCCATTACAGCCACTCAGCACTCCCTGCTTCAAATTTACGCATGACTGAAGACCCGAGATCACCCTCGCTCAAAAATATAAAATTTGACCTCAATGCTCAGCTCAAGCCTAC
>FIZR01014978.1:0-39066 GCA_900060175.1 Ferrisia virgata
ATAAAATCATTCGAAATTTATTACGTCCTTTTTGAGTTCTTTATTGGATCTTTTTGAGATCACAAAGCTGATCCAAACCAATCGGTTTTCGGAGTTGGAAGGTCAGCGGGTACATTTGGAGGTCCTTAAGCGCACTGCAGTAGAAACTCAAAATTTTCGGCGTCATCATTTTAGTAAATAATTGATTTGAAATTAAAATCACATGACTTAAACATAATATAAAATTTGATTTTTTTTTGGTAACTCTTATATCTACGTTTTTGTACACTCGTTCACTTAAAATTTACAAAAACAAAGGAACTAAATATTTTCATACTCATGGATCAGCTTTGCGATCACAAAAAGGACATGTGATACTTGAAAACTATGAATGATAGGGACCTGAAGGAGGGAACCATTTAGTAAGAGTAAATTGAGCTATACTCTTGATGCAAAATATTGGCAAATTACTTTAAACTTTTTTGTAATATTTCAAAAAAAATTTTACACGTTTTTTTACATTTAACTCTCATTTATTCTTCTCCTAATTATCCAATCATCATTTTTTTGATCTCAAATTATTTGCCAAACTAGAAAATAGCATACCTCAGTTCCTTCGATTTTTTCGGGTATGCTAACCATTATACGTGTAAGTCTGATGAGTTGAACTTATCACTCGTATAAGGATAGCGAGATTAATGCGGAACACCCGGTACAGCGTGTACAATAAGAAGAACGCGCATAGGTATTCAACTGTAAAGGGATTAGATTTACGTGCTTTTGCAATTTTGAATTAAAGATGATGTATCAATTGTATAGCGATTTATCTCAGCAATTATATCTATCTATACCATAGTACAAAATACATAATGTATCTATTGGTATGGCATAGATATGTACCAGATGTTCGACGAGTATTTGATGATTGTCAAATATTGCGGGCGTTACGCTGCCAGAGCTTGCGAAACTTCAGCTCACTGATTACTGTAATGTTCATCGACCGAAAATGAAATAGGAAAAAAAACCACCACCATTCGACTCGAACAGAGTAATTAATCGCGGTTAGCGAGATGTTATTATTCTGCATAATAATAAGTTGGAAAATAATACCGATGACAGAGGTGTTATGTTAGCAACATGTCACACACGTCGCATCGTCGTTTCATTTGGCCCCAGCACACCCAAGTATAATAATAATAATAATAATGTAGATAATACGTACATGTAGGTAAATGTACATATGTATAAGATATCAAACTTATTGACGGATAAGCCAAATTACTCCTCGTATGCTATTATCGGTGCAGATTGATCGATAATAACGAAGCTCGTTGTATTGTTATCATTATTGATAATATTGTTAAGAATAGTTTAGTCACCTGCCAACAGTCTCATACAAAAAAAAAAATTAGGTGTTACTTATTACGTAATCGATACACAAAAACACGAGTTATTATTATTATTATTATTATTATTAGAAAACGAACAACGATTCACATTTTGTATAAAGAAGCATAACGCCAACCTTAGGTACCCTGGGATTCATCTGACTAACGCATCTCACATAATACAGATGATATTCGGTAATTTAAATCACGTTAATATTAACCAATATTTTCAGCTACAAGGTTCGAAATGTATCGTCGATTTGCAACTAGTACGTAAAATAAAAAGCGACAGTTTTCAACGATGAAACGCCGTATTTATCTCTAGCTAACAAATACATTGGCGCAGAAGATAAGCTGACAATATTTAGTATAGTATATAACTATATAATGTAGTCAAGTTAAAACGTTACAGTCATAAAAAAGAAGAAAAAAAATACACGTATTATTTTTGGTCACGCGATTCAGTCAAACTATTATTGTACCTACGTATAAAGTATTTTAAATCAATTTTCGATACGAGAAAAAACCCCGAAATTGTCGGGCAAAAAAATATAAAAGAATCTAGTCAATGCACACACTTACCCAGGCACAGTGTATATAGAAATTTAGCGTACACGAGTAACACGAATATACATATAATATTAAGTAGGTATTTCGCGAATGCTTCTTCGAGTTAAATAAAATGTTATAAAAAATTAATCACAACATTTATCTCTATCATTTATTTCTATGTTATTTCGGGGCAAACACCGACACACGCATACAAAGTAACGCTAAAACGATGAATGAATGAACACGGGCAGAAGGACTAAAACACGGCTACTTCGGCGTACCCGGCGCTAAAATAGCGGAGACGCCCGTTTTACTTTCTCTAAACTGCCTCGTACGAGAATCGATGTGATACCGTTGTAATTTGCCCATAGATGGCGTTCCAACATAGCAAGGGCCAACGTTCGCGAATGATTTACCTTTAGTGTGTTTTCCCATTTTCCGTGCCTTTTCGCCCGCTTCCCCCCCCCTCCAATCTCCTTGCCTCGCCATTCGCCTTCTCTGTCGCGAGCTAAAGCTACAGATAGATAGGACGACGACGACGACGACGATGACGAAGGCGGCGTTAGACCCGAGACCTGACACACGGGCTAAAGGGTGAAATTTGGATTAAATTTCGATTCGAAATTCGGCTGTACACATAGCCCTATATAGTAAAATTTCACTCTCTGGAGCAGAGAGTTGAACGCGCCTCCGGTGTACGGATAATTAGCGCGATTTGGACGCTCAACGGAGACACAGACGAAGGTGAGGCGAGGCGGTGGCCGTGGCCGAGGCTGAGACGAGGCGCGGTATAGCGCAGCATCCAAATATCACATCGCGGTGAACGCGCGATCAAGCTAAAGGCGGATCATTTTACTCTATAGATATAGCGTTTCAATGGGGAGGTTTTTTGACAGGTATATTCGCAACAAACGGCGGATGTTTTCGTTAAAAATGACAACGTACTAAACGGCTCGACGAGCGTGGCAAAAATATTAACTAGTTTGCCGCACATTAAATCAAAAATATGCTGAAAATTGCCATCGCGTCGCTTTCTACTATACCTCGTATGTATAGTATCTGCTACATACGTAGTATACCTTTCCCTCTATCGTATACGTTACGTTGTCGTATAGTAGATTGCCTATGTACACCATTGCAGGGGCGAACTATGCGTATAGTGGATAGGTACAATCGTCGCTGGCGTATAAATGATATTTACTCGCTCCACGTATACGTAAGTACAGAGTAGATAGATAGGTTGGTAAGTGGGTAAGTTAAGTACATGCTACCGTACTGTAATGCTAATTTTTTCGTGGCAGCTATATTTAGTTTTAATGGCTGTTTTTTTTCGTCAACTTTTCAAACCACCGGTACCTACAGTTTTGGAAATATGTAAAACAGATATTGTTATTCTTGTTTTCACAAAAATTTTTGAAAAACGATACAAAAGATGACTGGATTACAAAAAATGAAATTTTTCAATTTGCCCATTTTGTTGATACTTGACGTAGGTACTTTGAATTGGAATTTCTTCGTATGAATATTATGCCCATTAAAGGAGCCTACTCGAAATTCCAAAATAAAAACATTTTCGAAACAGAAAAAAATTATTTTTCATCCAACGACCGCTTCTTAAATGATGCATTTTCAGATGCTGAATATCACTGAAGTATTTATTTTCGTCTATAAACCTACTATCATCTGCACGAAATTGTTGAAAGTTCACAAATTAATAATTTTTAAATGTAAAAATCACATTTTTCGAATCTAGTCGTCGACAATACCTCCTATAAACAATTTACACATATAGGAGTAAAATTGTACAGAATAATATGTTTGCAATTGATAATGTGCTGTAAAATTCTTTCCTCGATCAACGATTCGTGATACAATCGAGCTTTTTGTAATTTAAAGTTTTTGAGTGAAAGTTTTTCAGTCTGATTTTTGTGAAACATTGGAATTATGCGAATTAAATTTCTAAGCAGTGGTAAGGGGACGGGGAGAGGGTCCAATGGGCTAAAAAGTCTACACTACCATCAGGAATGTCTACGACCCCTATACTACATCTACATACCAAATTTAAACTTCCTAGCTTAATTTGTGTGGGAAATATGGCAGGAATAAGCTCAAAAAATAAGAAAAACCGACAAAAAAATAACTTGTTTAGGGTTATGAGAGGGTGCAACGAGGCTAAAAAGTCAATACTCCCAAAATGCACCTCTAGAACGTATACTAAATCTGCATATCAAATTTTAACTTCCTAGTTCAATTTGGTGTAGAGTTACGCGAGGAACAAATTCAAAGGATGAGAAAACCCGACCAAAAAAACCACCTACAATTTTGGACCGAGAAGAGACGAAATTAGGCTGAACACCAAAAGGCACATTTAGGGCACCTACTAAATGTACATATCAAATTTCAAGTTCCTAGCTTAATTTGGAGGGGAGATAGGGGACGAGCAGCCCTTTTTCAAGGTCAAAAAGAGAAGAAACCCTCATATTTCACGTCTTGACTGATCTAGGAGACTGATTTTTGGATATGTTATGCAACTACAGATTATCCGTCGACTGGTTCAAAAAAGAACAATTTTTGCGATTTTAGCCCTTTAGCACCTTTTCTCACAAATTTGAACACAACTGAATTTTGACCCGAGGTAATTCTCACTCCAGAATATCAGATAGCTGACCAATCGAGGTCTATTCCCTAAATTTGATCGATCTTGGTCGGTATCGAACTGAGCAAATAATTTTTATGTTTCGAGGGAGGAAAAATAAATAAAAAACTATAGACACTACAGTAGTAAGGGGTTTAAACTCCTCGGTTAGAAGCGCTGGTCACTAATTCCTGTCCAACCTATTCACAATTCTGATTGACCACGATTATAGACACTGAAACACCAGAATAGAAATCTCCTACTTCAGGGGTAAAGAAATTACGGTTTAGTTTTCCGCTTGTTTTCCCCTATAGGGGCGCTACACATCAATTCTGGCTCAACGGTCATTATGCAGAATTGGGCTAAAGTTATTCTTTCTCTACACAGAAATGTGAAAGAACCTACCCCTGAGATCTTGGCTATAGACACTGGAACTACAAGATGCCCATTTGGTGGTCTCAAGAGTAAGGGGAATTGGTAAAAAGTTACTCACAGTTGATCCTGTAGAAACGCTGATCACTGTGTGTCCGGCTATTGTTTAAAAGACTAGCTTCCATTCAGAGCAGCTCTTTCACTAGACCAAAACCATGACCAAAACCAACAGCGCTACATAACTTTGCGGCAGCACAGATAAACATTGAGATTCCAACCATTCAAAATGCAAAAATTTCCTAGCCTGCCTCTGCGGGATTTAGTGGACAGCGCTCCTAACGGCTATAGCATGAACAACTCGGTATTGGAATTTAGTGTGAACCTTGTTCACTGCTGTGACCTGCAGACGGGCATCTTGTAGTTCCAGTATGTATAATTTATCGATCTTATACAAATGGATCCCTACTGGGCCCACTTACTCTTTGTCAGTAATAAAAATATCGTTTTGCGCTGCGCATATTATTTCGCGCACGTTATTAGTATTACATCAGACTCACACAAATTCCCATTTCTTCTTTGCATCAGTAGTGTTGGTAACGAAAAGTAATGGAAATCAATTCAGAATGTGTGTGCAGTGCAAAGCTACCTTTGTTACATCCCCCCTCCCCCCCCATCCAGTTCTTTATGTTTGACAAAAATTTCTCCATATGCCTTTAACAGCAGTATAAGATCGATGCTACAATCTTGGCCAATCAGAATTAAGAACAAGTTGAACAGGAATTGGTAAATAGTGCTCCCAACGGAGAAGTTTTAAGTAACTCTGGACAAAGTTGTACAAGCTGATTTTTACCATAGTCTTGGTGTTTCAATGTGGATAACTTCTGACCAATGACCATCGAATCAGAATTAGTGAACAGCGCCTTTACAAGGAAAAACCAGCAAAACTCTAAACCATGATCCCTTTACCTCTGGAGCAGAAGATTTCAATCTTGGTGTTTCGGTATCTATAAAAAAAAATAAATATAAATATTTGACATGCGCAAAAATGATCGTAATGATCTTCTAGTAGCCCAAAACGGATTTTGCTGATATCCCCACTCCTCCTTCCCTCTTCCACCCTGGGTTGATAGACCGTAATAGGCTGGTTTTCATTGACAATATGCAATATGGCATAGAAAATCAGGCTAATGATTATAAAAAAACTATCGAATTACAAAATCCTTACAAACACGAGAATACGAAAGTTTTGATTATTTCGTGAACCGTTCATTAAATTGTAGAAAAAACTTGAAGACACATTATCAATTGTAAATTTAACTATCAACAATTTTTGTACGGAAAAATACGATTTTTGGTTTTCAAAAATCATCGATTTGGAAACTTACAACAGATCGGTTGGTACATTGGTGTACTTCTGACCTCAAAATAAACTATGCAGCAAGATTCAGCTCCTTTAAATGCATCTTCCTGGATGGAAACCTTGAGTATAAGCAAGTACCATAAAAATCCGAGACAAATGAAAAAGTTGCCTATCTTGAAAATTAAAGGAAAACATTATTTCTAAATAAAATTTGAATGAAAACGAATTTTTAAAAAGGGAATCGGAAGTAAACATAAAACGAAGTAAATTTTGCAATGTTAATTTTTTGCCTAATTGGAAAATTGAAATAAACTATTGATAAACGTTAATTTGAAAAAATTCGATTAAAAAAAGTAATGTTGAAAATGAATATTACATCGAATGTTGAACAAATTTTGTTCTATTCACTTTTCACTCACTTGAGATGAAAATTAAAAGAGCTATCAATACATTTTGCAGAAATAGTCTACCTTTCAGAAAACCTATTTTACTTCCTACTTCCCACTCCCAAAGAAATACAAAATTTTAATCCATATTGCCAGACAAAATTCATAATCATTCTCTTCCAATCAAACTGAATTCTATCAAATTGAAAAGTAAAATCCAAAATATGGTAAGTTTTTCATTTTCAATGATTCATGTAAAACAGATTACTAACGATAAAATCTCTTTTCTTTACTAGTTTTTTCATTATTTATCAATCCACAAATTTTTTATTCCTCTTAAAAAAAAAACGATTAAGTACTTTTCCAATGTGAACTCTGTTACCCTACCGCTCGCATTAGCGAAATTATATCGTCAACGATTTCAATTCGAATTATACTTACGTATTTTTTCTTTGTAAACTTAAGCGTAATAAGCACTTCGTTTCGTACTTTTTTTTCTCAACCAAGTAATTAAAATACAATTTTAATAATTTAAATTATAAGGAAAGCTTAATTAATTATGGGAGTATTTTCCTTTGACTTATTAAAGAGAAAATTGTATAACAAAAGACAAAAGAGAATGAGAAAAAAAATGATAAGATTGTTCGCAAATTACACGAACAGATTTTCACGTAGGATTTCTTCAAGGGGGAAAAAAGTCGTCGGGAAAGAGAAAAGAAATTGTTACCGAGCCATCAAAAAACGTTGAACAAGAATGAAAACACATTTATAGCAGGTTTTTCGCATCATTTCAATCTCAAAAATAATACCCCAATGTGGTTCAATTGGCTAAAATTTGAACATAAAGAACAACTCGGATAAATTTACAACAAAAAAAAAAAAAAAAAAAAGTACTTGAAGCTCTATTTAATGTGTACACCTACATCATGTGACAGATTCTAGGTATACGTATGAAATTATAAATATTTAATATTACCAAATACTTATTCGTCGTGATTTTCCTAATAAGCAAATACAGATCGTTATGAAAAGGATGCGATCGGAAATCCGTCACGTACGGGAAATTATCCGACAAAAAGAAAATTTTACATAAAAGCCATTGAACGAACAAATAAATTAGTAACCGACTCCCATCTGCATAACATTTGCGCGCGTGAACGTAATCGAAAGCTCGAATCAGAATTACAAATAGTCTTTTTTATCTCGACAAAGTATCTAATTGTACGTCCCATCGCGCTTAACTGAACATAACGAGTAGATATTTTGATTTTATTAAAAATACGCGAGTAATATCCGCTAATTAACAGTTCCATTATTACACGAATAGATCAACAATATACCTATACATGGCACTAATATAGGTACCTATACTTAACTTGTACGAGCTACTCGTACGCTAGAAATTGATGTGGTTTTTTTTGTCTCGGTTAAGTTTCTTTTTGCAGCTTTTATATGCTAATTTTTGCTCTTTATAGTTGGGCTGCATTTTGAATTTTTATAAAAATTTTTGCGGCGCTCTTGGTAATAAAATGAATGAAAAAAAAAAAAAAGAACTAAAGAAAAAAATGAAAAACCTACCGTATCGATATGACTATACTAAAGTCCACTGTTAAAAGGTTCACCGACTGAATTCACAATACTCTGTAATAAGGTACTTTATTAGTAGAATTTAAAAACTTTTTCTCAACATTCTATCAGCGGAATTTTTTTACATGGCAAACCGAGAATCGTAATTGCAACGTTAACTTCCTTATTTCTGGAATTCGTTTTATTCTTTTCATCGCGTTCTTCTTATTTTAATGCAATTTCTTCGAACAAACAATTCGTTTTCTCAAACTTTTTCGCAGTTTTCGTTGAAAGATTCTTGGATTAATTGTTTTTCTTTTGACGGCGAACGCGTAAATTATTATTAACTAGGTGTACCTTCGTCGAGTTTGTTTTAAAGAGAAATTTATGCAGTTGTGCGAGCACCGGCTTTCACGCCCAGTAATTTATATAAACGAGGTGGCTTTTAATGATTTAAGCGCAAATTGTCGATGTCTTTATGTCAAGTTCTATTATATAATATTTCCAAGCTAACTATGTGGCAGCCTATGTAACTCTACGTAGGCATTATATATTACTATGCGCTTACGGTTAAAATTTTAAAGGAAAACTTGTGGAAGAGGAAAGGATAGAAAAAAAATTTCGAACCCGATTTTCGTTCTAAAAAATAATACATATTAAATGTCTGAATTTTTTATGGTATAAATTTTTACGAAAAAATCGAATACACTTTCATTATTTCTTTTCACAAACGTTGAACTTTGAAAGCTAAATAAAAAGTCCAAAGTAGATAGAAAAAAGATCAACGATGAAATTTAATTCATACAAAAATTATTGAAGTAAAAAAAATTACATTTTAAGAAAAAATCTTGAAACCAATTACTTATTAGTTAGAAAATTCAACTGATTTTTCTAACGAACAATATACCATAATTATAAATTCAACAAACAAAGAAATTATAATAATTTAACATGAAAATCAAAAAAAAACAATAAATATAGCGCGAGATCTTGAAATTCTGTATAGAAAAAAACAACGAACATAACTATCTGTCCATCTTTTTTTTTTGGTTTTTACTAAATGAAAATCAATATAGTTATTTTTAAAATAAAATTTTTTTTTTTCATAAAAAAAAATTCTTAAAACATTTTAAACTATATTTATAAATACTTATAAAATAAATATCAAAGTTTATTTATTGTAAAAAAATATAACGCGAGATAGGAAAAAAAAATCCATTCATAAAATCAGCAAATAGTTAGATTTCGTAAAAAAATTTCGGATTTATTTTATTAGCTGAATTCGAACCATATATGTATTCGATTTGAACCTCAAATTTCTTACTCTTGGGTTTACTCTTTTGTAACCAAGACTGCAGTATTGATAGAATTCTGCTTCTAGCTGCTTTTAAATCTGAAATATCTGTATCACTAGAAGGATACATATCAGCACAATGGGCAGTGCCTAAAACAATAAAACTAATCAATCTTGGATACGAGATTGATAACAGTGAAAAATATCAAGATTCGTAATAATACCATTTATAAATATGGTTTCATATGGGGAATCTCCTCTATCAACGTGAGTAATACCAAGAGCATGCCAAGGATCAATAGATCCATGAACGAATACTACATTTCCAACGTTTATTTTCAAATCTCCGTAAATGGTATTAGTTCGATAAACGGCATTTTTCAGCAGTTTATCATCAAATCTGAAAAATGTTTTATTTAGTATAATGAATCAACGAATAATAACATAATAGAAAATGGCTTGAACCTACTTCTGACCAAATATTTGTTCACACTGCTTGGTATAAAATTCTACAGGAAAATGACTACCGAAAATATCCGAAGGTTTACTGGAAGTTTGATAGAAGCCGAATTCCGTACACGTTTGATAAATCCATTGCCGGTCTAAGAACAAAGATCAGAAAAAGAAATTACAATGTTATTGAACTGAGGCGCGACGCGATATTAAAATACATACCAACTTCCGCAGCACTATCGTAATCCACTTTTTTAAATCCGTTGATATAGTTTTTGTAAGTATGATCGAGACAAGTCAAATTATAAGATTTTAACATGAACCTATTCACTTCGGCGTACAAAACGAGCTATAAAGCAGGAATAATAAGAATAGTTACTAATGAAGAAATTACGAGTATGTGTTTCTGAGTATTCTAAGATGATTAAAATTACAAAATAAAAAACTTACATCTGAAGCATTAGGAATATTCATAATATGGCAAAGTGTTTCAATAGTGATCGATTTAGTATCAGATTCTCGATTATCTCGATTGTATTGAACAACCCCGGCGAAATTATCAGCCAAGTCAGCGAAAAGTGACGATATATCATCCGAATTATTTTCCAATTTACTACATAAGCTGAAAAATAAATCGCTCGTATATAATGATTGCTTTTAGCGTTCAAAATCTAAAAATTAACCGCTTACTTGAACAAATTGGTCACAGTTTCTCGGCCTGCCTCATTTTGAACTAAACGATCCAACTTTTGATTGGCAGCAGCAACTTTAGCGGAACATTTTGGATTATACGCGTCTAATGATGCCTTTACTACTTGAAAATATTCTTCAATCATGTAACACAAAATCAAATTATAAAATGATTAGCTATTAATATTCTTTATTCAATATGAAATCTTTGGCAACTATTCACGTAAGCATGCATTCATATTGCACTGAAAAGTCAGTTCGGCATATAATTGAATAATAGTTTTGATTACATACACGTACTGTACAAATATGATGATTGATATAGATAAGGAATAACATATCAGCAAAATTATAGAAGCAAGAAGCTAAATAACACTATCAGACTTCCTGTTTCGAATTCCACATCGTCAACCCTAGCAACACGAAAGAAATCAAAATTGCAGCAATACCGAATAATAGGCAGCTCGCAATGATCGATAACAAATCATAATATTTACAAAACGAACGTCACCCAGAACGTGGTAATATGTCGTACCTGCGAAATCTACCTTCGCCAAAAGTGGACCACTTGAAGAAATCGCTCCATATATAAGATAAGGATACTTCAGACGAGCCCATGCCGCTAAAGATCCGGCATATGAGCCTCCAAAGACGATCCATTTGATATCATCGGGCAAAGCGTACTCCTGAGTTACTCCTCTAACAAAGTAAGCAATATCGGCCAACGCTTGCTCGCTACTCAAGTAAACAAGATTTTGCGAGCTGGTATCACTACAAAATAAATAGTTAGTTAAAATATAATTCTGTCTTGCATACTCACATAAATAATCAAATTATAAGGTTACTTCTTAGGCCGACTTTGACCGTAGAAACGATGCTCTATAGAGAAACACACGGCACCTAAATTTTTGGCATACGATATCCATTGCCCAGTAATCGACCATTTAGCTGAGGCTGTAGCTTCACCATTGATCAACAAAAATGCTGGACCACCTTCTTTATAATACTGAGGATTTCTCCAATAACGCTTCACGTATACATCATTAAAATATAAGTACGACCAAACACCAATGCTCAAAACGTAAAGAAATAATTTAAAAACAAAAACAGCACTCACTTGTAACCATGTAACCTCATTGGTGGGATCGAAATGGTCCAACTTCTGTAGAAAATATTGATCCTCCGGCAAAACATCTTGATAGCCGGATCGTGAAATATACGGTTCTCCTAAACCTCGATTTAACCTTCGATTAAACAGATACGCCGTAGAAAAACCCAAATTTGATATCAAAAATATCCATATTATCGAACTCATTGTTTTAACCAGGAACATAGCTTCTGACTAGTGAATCACAGCCGATTTAAAGTAATCAAATACGGAAAAAAGTATTACAATGAAACCTTGTAACCAGACGGTATTTCAATTGTTTTAGTTATCGCAATAATTGAGGTTAATGTACATTGAATCACATCTGTCACGTATTTAGTACAAAAGCAAACAACCACCATCACCAAACTTTTCCTTCCATATTTTTAATTTTTATCGAATTGATTATACCGTTGCGTTAGGTAGGTATCGGTCATGGGTCTTAAATAGTAATTTAAATTATCAACAAAATACGTGTTAACAAGTTGGTCTATAAATTGGCGTTGGCGATAAGATGAGATCGGTAGATAAACGAGCTAAACACGACTAGCGAACGCTGACCTTGAAGTTACGATCGTGTTAAGACGTAATATTCTTTTCTTTTTGAGTCTTTTAAAACGTGCTTCCGATGATGTTTAATTTCTGTGAAACAATTACTTTCATCGATAGCATTGCATGGATGCTTATCTTGGACCATGATTCCGATTTTTCAATTGAAACATTCAGTCGTCTAGTGTTTTGGGCAAATAAAATCCGATCCAAAAAAGAAACTGGTTGAAAATTACATATTTCCAATTCCCTCGAATATTTCGGAATGTAAAATCGAGTACATATTATTATTCGTGCAACTTTCACAATGGACTATATTTCGCCAAACAAACTGAAATTTCAAGAAATCTTACGAAGTTTTTCATCCTCTAAAGTTTTTTAAATTAATGACGTTTTTATAGTATAAAATTTTTAATTTTGGTTACACTAAAATAAAAATAACGCAACAAATATGTCATAACATTCGATTATCGTTAACGATAAGTAAATAATATGAAGTATACAAATAATTTACTTTTAAAATCAACACATAACGAAGACAGAGAAATAGAAAATGTTATAAATACATATTCTCTTATTCATTTACAAAAGAAAAAACACTCTTAATTCAGCAAAAAAAAAAAATCATAACAACAATTAGACAATTAAAAAAAAAAAAGAAAAAAAGAAAAACAAAAATGGCAATTTTAACCATCTTTGAAAAACCTGATCCAATTTCGTAATCCAGTACGATATATTCCTTTCTTTATATGATTTCCAATTGACGAATATTTCAAGATGGTATTGAACAGAAGTTGAAACTTCTATTCCAGGTAACATCACTCGGCAAATATTTATAATGAAGCGTATATGAGTAAAGTTTAATTAAACTTTCAAACAATCGCGTGAGAGGTATTAAAAAAAAAAAGGGAAAAAAAATAAAATAAAAACGAATCAACGACGGATCTCTGATTAACTTAATATCGTTCGTTTGAAATTAAGGTAAATTTAACTTTCAATCAGTCTTAATCCTTAAAAGTTAACTAAAAAATTATACACTTATTATATCGCTATGTACAAACGTACGTATTACACATAATACAATGTAAAATTAAGTTGATCGATAGCTTTGTCGCGACTTAATCTTGTAATGCATTAAGACAGTAAACGCAAAAGCTACAAAAAAATTACTTCGATTATACGTTATTACAATACACGAATATCCGTTTATTATTTTTCGCTTGGTAACTATGAAATAAAGTAAACAAAATTTTTTTAAAAAAGTACAAAACAAGCATTCGACACAATCACACACGTTCATTCACTCACCGATTTCAATAAAATTGAAGAGTTTTTCTTCCTCAACCCATGAAGAAGTTTAGAAACCTGGGAGAATGGTAAAAATTAAACTCGTCATTCATAAATTTCATCGTGCAGACAAATTTTAGCAGAAATTAAGATTTTGTATACGAAAAATCCCTTCTCTGAAATATTTTCTGACATCGTTAAATGCTTGTTATATGTGATTAGCAAATAAAAAAAAAAACTATCTACAATTAAACGTGATGTATGATATCATGATATTTCCTTCAGATCTGTTGTAAGTAATAACTTACTTTTCTACAAACGAATCTATTTCTTACGAATTCTACTCAGAATAACTTTTCGCTTTACAAACAAATGTATGCCTACTGTACACTGATATTTGTTTACAAAATTGTACTTATATTTTTCCAAACAACACTTCGTCCATTTGATCGGAAAGATGTTGAGTTTTGCTGAGTCGTACGTAAATTTAGTTCCCTACTTTAGAAAGTTTAGCTAATCTCGTCTCAACTGAGAAATTACTCGAAAGAAAGACCAAAAGATAAATATCATATCCTCATCTATACAAATCATTGGAGAATAGGTTGTCAGTGTTGACACCTTCATCAACACCAAATATAGAAAAAACGCTCGTTGTAAAACATACACGAATACCATTTTGCATCACATCGAACTGTGTAGCGAAAATTTTCGCTAACATTATTTCTCACATGTGAGCCTTCCAAACAAAACCACCAGTGACCAAGACTCGTAATTCTCATTGAAATTCACAACGTTTTTGAAGCGAGAATTAACAGAAACTTATTCGTTTTACCTTCAGTCTAATGGTATCTTGAAATTTACACTATATTGGCGTTTGCAATAGGCGTAAAATGTTACAAGACACAAGTAGACGCCTTTCCAGTGGTAACCAAAAAATAAGTAAAATCGAGTGACACAAAAATCGACGTCTAATTACATATAAACATTTTTGAAATGTACATTTCTAACGTTTTGTTAAAAGGTCGTAGGATGGATTTGCCAACTTTGAAAGGTATTAAGCAAATTCAAACCGTAAGATGACGATGAAAGTCTATTCCGATTAGATCACTTATAATAACCTCAAACCTTCTCTTTAGAAATATTGATTTCAAAACTGCATAGGATTGCAATGCAATACCTACCACCATTTTTGTGATATTCTACTAAAAGCAAATTAATTGCTATGAATTTGAAACCACTATATGCACGAGTACACCTTTGAAGGTGAGCAATGTACAGAAATGTTTCAAGTAGACTTCCTGATAGAAAATTTCAAACGAGACAATTTCTTACAACATGATCATTTCTTTGTCATAAATCGCTCATTAATTGGAGAACAACGACAAAACATTCTAATTTTTGAGATCTTATCGCACTGACTGTAATGATCTATTGCTTGAAATGAAAAGGAAAAAAATTATTCTTGAAATAAATTTCTCATCGCTGCACATATTATGGAAAGAAAAATATTACGTAAGTGCTCCTTTTGAGCAAACAATGATTTAAAAATTTTCTCGTATAACTTTTTGCTGCCTTCAAAAGATATCAACAATGAAAATACACTTACTAATCACTAACGAAATAATTTTACGAAGGAAGCGTACGTATCAGGGTATTCACAACGATAGTTCCAAAATCAAAATTAACAATTTGATGACGATGAAATGAAAATCTTTTAAAAAGAAAATTGATTTTTTACAATTGTTCAAATCGTTAGAAAAAAAATGGGTTGAGGAGAAAAGATAAATATCAAACGTAATGTACAATTTTCACTCGATCGTTTATCATACATATCCAATCATCATTCCCGATACAATTAAAACAAGAGACGCGAACCGTGTACCATTATTTTTAAAATAACGATACGGTGGAAATTTAGATTAAATTACCTGACGACATTTATATGCGTCGTAAGTTTTCAAATAAATCGTTATTAGAAGATAATAAAAAGAGAGAAGAGGGGAAACAGAAAAAAAAAAAAAATAGAAGTAATACTAACAAATTACATAAATTGACTAAAAAACATACGCGTATTTCTTCGGCGTAAAAACAAAACACCATTTCTTTCTTCTTCCAATTCTAAGCTTTCGTCGCTATTTGGTTTCCACATCGAAATCTAAAACTAACAATTTGGTTTCCTCGGTTCCATTTCGACTACCCACGGCGCATACTAGTTTCGTTTCACTGGCTCGAATTCGCCATACGACACCACCACTACCACCACTTTCTAACGATACCAGGTCTCGGATAAATTCGCCTATAAAAAATTTGATTTTCATAAAATTTTAGCATAGCAAAAAAAAAAAAAAAAAAATACAAAAATAATTGAAATCATAATAAATTCAATAAATAGGTCAACTAAAATTTACAAAACTATTCAGAATTGAATATTTTTTTAATTTTTTTCACATTTAAATGAACGAACTCGCAATAAAATTATCAATCCGAAACCAATTTGATCTAATTTGTAAATAAAACAAACGAAAAGAAAAACAGAAACTGTATTCAAACATTTCCCTCTTCACAAAAAGGTATAAGAAAAGTTACCCTCATGCTGATTTTCGAGTAAAAATGGACAAAAATATATTTGTGCTAAATGAAACAGATTTATTACCTGTTTTCACATCCCATAGCTTGACTGTTCCATCATCCGAAGAAGTAATTACAAAACTTGAATTAAATTGCAAACACGTGACGGCTGATTGATGTTTATTCGAACCTGCACGTACGAAAAAATCATTAAAAATCGATACTATGTGTTCAAAAACATAACATCAAGGAAGTGGATACTACATCACAATAGTTTCACGAAACGCAATTAACAAGGTAATTTACCTGAAAGCGTTTGAAGACATTTTCCAGTTAATATATCCCAAACTTTTACGGTGGAATCTGCATTACCGGAAACTAAAATGTTGTTTTTCAACTCCATGCCGGATGTTAAAGACTGATGCCCCATCAAAGTATGCTTTAAAATACCCGTTTCAACATCCCATACTTTGATACTAGCATCTAATGAGCCACTAACTACGTGTACACCATCAAACTAGAAACAAAAATTTTAAATATTAAAACTTATCTTTTTCAACTGCTAAGTTTTTAGGAGAAAAAATAATGCCATACTTGTAAGGAGTATACGCGATTCGAGTGACCTGAAAGAGTATGTAAACAAGTTTCAGTCTCAGGATCCCATACTTTTACAGTGTAATCGTATGCTCCGCTAACGACTAATCTGCCATCGTACTGTACACATCGAACAGCCGCTAAATGACCAACAAGTATATGAAGACATTCACCGCTTTCAATATCCCATACTCTTAGTGTTGCGTCCCTCGAACCACTAACAACGCTATAATAAAAATAAAAAGGTAGCTTAACTTAGCCTGCAATTGGCTCGGATAGAGTATTCATTTTACTTACGTGTTTCCATGCAAATGCATACACCTTACGGTGGATGTATGGCCATACAACGTATGAATGCAATGACCAGTCTCGGCATTCCAGACTTTCAAAGTTCGGTCAGTTGAACCACTAATAATAATACTACCAGACATTTGAGATGGCCATACGCCTCCAGTATGACCAACCAACGTTTTTAAACACTACAAAATGAAAAGAATATTAGTTGAAGTTTACTTCGGTCGAGAGAATTTTTTTTAAATCACATGCTTACTTTTCCTGTCGTGACAGACCAGACTTTTAATGTATTATCGTCTGAGCCACTAACTATTCTATTACCGCAGAATTGAAGGCAGGTTATTACATGGTCGTCGTGACCTTTTAAAATCTTCGAAGCTCTGATGGGATTTACCCTCCAATTCATTTCAATACTATGCTTTCTTAAATATGCCAACTACAAAAAACAATAAAAACACAAAATTAATGCTTAATCATGAACACAACATAATACTGATAAGCTTCAAAATGTAAACAGAATACAGTCCCTGAATTTCTAATATGAAAGCAAACTTACTTTCCAAGGTGATGTAGTGGAATTAGGAACTCGATTCTTGTGACGTTTACTGACCAATGATACTGATTCTAAATCAACATCAGCTTCAATACATTTTTCTCTCCATAAAAGATTGTCATCGGTTAAACATTTCCAATAACGGCAAGTCTGAGCGGCGCGTAGTAGATCCCTTGGCTCGAGGAAAGAAAGAACGTAGAGAGCCAACTAAACGAAAGAAGTACAAAAATATAATATTCGAGAATAGTCGAAACACTAACACATGTTTCACATACAAAGTACTGTACCTCTTTTGGCAGCAAAGAAATGAAATCTCTTTGAAATTGAGGTTCGATTGTCTGCATCATATGTCTAACTTGAGTGGGTTCACAAACATCGATAAGCTGATTTAAAGCGACTAGTCTTTCGGCATGAGACCATCCCTAAACACAAACAACGTATGAAACAACATGATCGCGATAACGAGGTTTTGAATGATTCCAGCATAAATACCTGAAATTGTTGCAGCCAGGAAGACATTCCCACTGGTGGATTATCTTTAGAAGGTATAATACTACGTTGTAGTTTGTACTTTTCAAACGCTGCTGTAGTTTCTTCAAGTTTAATTTTCTTAATACTGTGAGAAATACGAAATCGAACACACAATTATTACAAGAGATCATTACAACACGACACCATCTATAAAACAAACTTACTTGCTGTTTTCTAATTTTATCTCTTCTTTGAAACTTTTCATTATAGAATTGAAATTATTTTCTTCGGTTTCCATATCTTCGCTTCTTTTCCTCTGAATAAACAAAGTATTCAAGTTAACCTCGATAATAAAAATAAGGAATAAAATCTAGGAACAAACGTACCTTAATATAATGATCAGAAAATGTTAAACAAGAACTAGAGTTGGAACTACAAGATTCGCCATCACTTATCCTACAATTATCTTCAGCTTTTAGTTTAATCGTATCAGTCCTATTTTCGCTATCGTTTTCACTGCTGGAATCTTTATTTTTCCAACTCGGCGAAGATTGCATTATATTTAATACAACATCGGAATAGTCATCTTCTTCTGTCAATCTCGCCACTTCATCAATCCCATGCGACGTATCTTCTTTTTCCAGATTTTCTTCGTCGTCAACAATTACAGCTTCGTTGTAGTGACATTCTAAAGCCACTTCGGAGTCGTCAAACAGACTAGTATTTGTATGATCAGTCTTATGAAGTGATGGAACATCTAGAGTGGAGCACGCTGGGTTGTCCATAGTACTAATACCTAAAATTATTACATGCGATTAAACTGGAGAATGGAGAATATCACTCAAACGAAGACAACGAAAAAAGCAAACAGTTACAGGGCATTACGAATATAAGCGAGAATGAGCAAATGAAAATTCGTTAAAGCCTTCTGAAGTTGCTTTTCACGTCTAATCGAATTACGGACTTATTTCAAAATCCACCACGTTCCTTATCAGTAAAATACTTACTTATTCAATATAATAATACGGGTGCGCAGTCCATTCGAAAATTAGTGATTTTATATATGAATTTTACTTCAAATTGCAGGATTAAAGAAACACTTCGTTAATTATTCAAGTACCATAAAATAGAGATAAACAACATTTTGCATTTAGTGGTGTGGACAAAAAGTTCGGGTATAATTGCAACCAGTATTGTATCGTATTTTACCATTTTTATTATAATTACCAAAAAATTACCGTAATTTACAACGATTTATGATTTTTCTTAAAAATTTCATTACCTACTTTAGTACCTAGATACCGCTCATTTTCACTTTTCCTTGCGAGGGAATTTTATGTAATGTTTAACCATAAACACTGATATGATTAATCAGTGCTAACATATCTTATAAAATCAGATTTGAAAACACTGATTCAGAGACAAAATTGTGCGGAAAAAAATTTCGTAACCTTACAATTACATTACATGATTAAATCTATGTACAATAAATTAATATCTAAGAAATTATCTGATGAATTTTGAAAACTTCGTTATAAATTCAGAAATATTTGAAGATCTTGCAAAATTTTTTCGCAGATATGTCGTTCACGTTTGTAAGTCGCGTAGCAATTAAACATTTTAATGAATTTAACAAGTGTTTTCTAAGTCCGAATATAAGACGATCCTTGACTACAAAACCTGGTGAAAAAAAAACACACAATTTAAAAGCTGCGCTAACCGGTGTAGCTATCGGGGCACTTGCTGGTGGAGGATATTCACTATATCAACAAAAGGATACAGATATCAACACCAATGTAAGAATTTTGCAAAATAGGAGTAAAATCTCTTCTTTCCCTGAAGTCGAAATTTCTAGAAAAGTAAGAATCCAAATTTTCTATTCATTATTATTCTGTCGATTATTTTTATTCTCCCATATTTTTTATCATTATGCCAGATAGTGATACCGAATGATGCCAGCGGTTTGAAAGTTACATTATTTCAATATCCTACATGTCCTTTTTGTTGCAAAGTTCGTGCTTTCTTAGATTTTTATGGGATTTCATATGATGTAGTTGAAGTGAATCCCGTTCTCAGGCAACAAATGAAATGGTCACAGTATAAAAAAGTTCCTATTGTTTTGGTAAAATCTGGTGACAAATACTTGGTAAGAGCCATTAGAGCACTTTATTTGTAATCGTTGATGTATTATGTTTTATTTAATACTGTGTTTCAATTTTCAGCAATTCAATGATAGTACCATGATAATTTCTGGATTATCCACATATTTTAAAGATAAACATGTTAATTTAGAAAGCATACAAGAATATTATCCAATATCACAAGATCAAGATAATCCTAAAAAAGTAGAAATATTGAATAAATACTTTGTAATGGATGGAAAACAAACAGAGGAAGCATTGCAACGAGATAAGTGAGTTTTATTCGTGTTTACACATTTGAAAATCAATGTTCAATCATTTGATATTGATTTTTTTTGAAAAGGGACGAAAGAAAATGGAGAAAATGGGCTGATGATGTTTTGGTGCATACGCTGTCGCCAAATGTTTACAGAACCGCTGACGAAGCCCTTCAAGCATTTTATTGGTTTTCCGAGGTAAGTATTCATTCATTCGTTTCAGTTTTATTTGAAAACACGAGTTCAATTTTATTCCTTCCAACAGGTTGGAGAATGGGACAGACTTTTCTCAACTGTCGAAAGAGGATTGGTAATTTATATGGGAGCTTTAGTTATGTGGATGATAGGAAAAAAATTACAAAAGAAGTTAGTTGAACATTAGAACGAATTGTAGAATAGCTGTTCATTATGAAATGTCTACATAACCTTTTATCTCTTCCAGGCATAATCTTAAAGATGATGTTCGATTATCTTTATACGACGAATGTAATAAATTTATGAAAGAACTTGAAACTAGAAAAACACCATTTCTTGGAGGCGAAGATCCGAATTTAGCTGATTTAGCTGTTTATGGTATATTAAGTAGTATCGAAGGATGCTTGGCATTTGGTGAACTATTACAAAATACGACTATTGGATCTTGGTACTTCAAAATGAAAGAAGCTGTCCAGAAACATGAGGGACAAAAATTCCTCATGTAATTTCCACCGAGTACTTGTTATCATGCTTTATTTAATCATATTTTGACTAAAATATTTGAATTATACACTGTGTAATTTTATTGAGAATACAATCATTGCTTGAAAGTGAAAAAAATCAAACTCATTATTTTAAAAATTATTTATTGATAGGTTACAGTTAATTTTTACCTTTTCCCTTCTTTCTACCTTTCTCCAATGTTTTTTTCTGTTCTTTCTTCAATCTTTTGGCTTCTTTACGTTTACATTTACGATCAATTTTTGCTAATTTTTTTATCTTGAAATGAGAAAGCCAACACGGATATTTAGGAGGTTTGGTAACTTTGGATTCATTACATTCCTTATCCACTTCCATCACAGGTATGGCATTCTCTGTGCAAAGCCCTTCGGCGGAATCTGAATAATTTCAACATTACGCTGTTGAATAGTCATAAAATACAACAATAAATATTATATTTACTTAAATTTTTACCAGTTTGTGAAGCGGCAATAGAATTCTGTTTCTCTTCTTCGGCAGCTTTCTCGACCATATTTTTCAATCTAGCGAGTTCTTTTTCTCCATATCGTATACGTTTAAAAGCTCGGAGCTTTCTCATTCGTTTACTTCTGATACTCTTAGCCATTTTGAATACAATAATTATTTTACATAGACAAAATGAATCTGAATTACCAAAATCATCAAAACGCCATCAATGTTTCATTATCACTTATTTACGTTTTTATTTCGAAGACAACGTGCAAGTCAAGTGAGAATCAGTGTCGCCATATGTAACAATAGAAAATAAATGGAAAGGGAACTCTTTTCATTCCTTATTCATGGAATTACATTGAATGATGGAAATTGCAGAAGGTACCTACATTCTCAAATTAGTAAATACCGTTTATTATAGTGTCGTTTATTGTTGAAATTCCATAAAAATTCTAAAGATTCCTTTTAAATGCATGTATGATGAACATAAAACCAAAAAAATTTAAATTTAAACATTGTTCAACACTAAAATTCAAATAAAAATCCAATATCTGCAACATTCAACATATTCGTTCACCACAACCAGTTCCATCAATTCCCACATCTACACAATGCCTCCACTTTACATTCTACCAAAAAAAAGTCAGAACATCTCGATGTCTGGACGCTGATTGCTGACTTGTTCTCTCCTGTCAGTTTACCTTTGGCGCTTTAATGAAATAACTCGACGACGTAATGCTCGACACACTTTCAAGATCCGAGTGTTCTACTTTAATTTGTACTGCACCAAATTGAATTGTGCATCAGTCATTAACAGCACGTATTCTTCCATTCAGTTTACAGTTACAATGAAAGAAAGAAGTTCCATTATGTTAATATATTTTATTTAAATCGAGTGTAAATACAGCAGTAATTTTAGAAATGTGTTTTGGAAAAATTGTGCGTCGTTTAGTGGGGCTTAATTCATCAATGATATACAACATAGAAGCCTATTCATGGTGCAGTTATTTGACCAGTCAAGAACATTTTGCAAACCGATGATTATTCGCTCAATATTAATTCTAACAGGTATGACGGTTGTTTTTCAAATTAGTATTTACGTACTAGAAATGAAACAGCAAATGTTGAATAAAAGTGACGACGAAACTGTATCAGAAGATGACAAATCTGCGAATTTATCATTAGATACATTAGTATTCATCCAACGACGAGAACATATGAATGAAATGTGTGAAACCTATGCCCACTTGCACAGGAACATTTTCGAAAATACGAAGGACCTAGATCATATTTTAGTCGACGAAAAAAATAAATTACTTTATTGTTACGTACCAAAAGTAGCGTGTACGAATTGGAAACGAGTATTCATGATTTTAATGGGGACAGCAGACAGCCAAAATGCATCATCCATTCCAGCCGAAATAGTTCATAAAAAATCAACCTTTCGAAAACTAAGTGATTATTCAATTGACGAGGTAAAATATTTCATTGAAAATTATACCAAGTATTTATTTGTGCGGCATCCCTTCGAAAGACTACTTTCAGCATTTAGAAATAAATTGGAGGAACGATCTCAAAGGTCGAAATACTTTCAAATGAGAATTGGTCGTGAAATTATAAAACACTACCGAATTAACGCGACCAATCATTCTTTAGAATATGGTAACGACGTAACTTTTGAAGAATTTGCGCTTTATTTGATAGATCATTACGTACCAGCTTTTAACGAACATTGGAAACCAATTAGCGAATTATGTTATCCTTGTTTGATAAAATATGACTTAATCGGTAAATATGAAACATTATATTCGGATGCTGAATTTTTATTAAAATCTATAAACAAAAGTTATATTAAATTTCCTCGCGTTAGAGTTTCAAATACAACTGCCCAAATTATTAAATACTATAACGCATTACCTCCTTATGTTATAGCACGATTGCATAATATATTTATATTAGATTTTAAATTATTTAGTTACTCAACTGAAAATATTTTAGGTTATGAGATAGGATGAGTATAGCAAGTTGATACCCAGTTTTATACTTTTTAATTAATCGATCAATATGATGCTTCAAAAGTTGCCCAGAAACTTTCATATGTTTATACCTACTTGATAATCTTTTGATTGGCTGTTATAAATTAACTTTAGTTTTTTTTTTTTTTTTTTTGTATTGTAACGAACTGTACATATCATATCAATAATGTTATATTTTGTGAAATAAAATTTTTTTAACGGAATAGTGTAGCGAAAAATATTTTTTAATGACCATGACGAATACAAATGATGAAGAAATTTCATTCTGTTAAATGTGTTATTGTTACAAAGATGAACTCATGCTTGAATGAATCTATATATACGCAACCTACCTACTGTACTTATATTACGGTTACTACCTGTAATGTTTTCGTATATGTGGATTAAAACTGATAAAGAGACGCTCGTACAAATTTTCAAGATGTAAAAGTTTCTACATCTTGAATGAATGAAATTAATTCATTCAAGCGGAATTGAAAAGTAAAATCATACAAAACGTTGACTATATGTTTCTAATATACAGACTGGACCACTGGGGAGAATAATGAGTTGACGAGAAACCACATCTTGAATTGGTGCGACCCGCAGCTTATTTAAATCTGTACATTTTTAATGAATAATTATTACTAATTATGCATTGCTATATGAACGTCGCTCATGAAAACAACAGCAATAGATAATACACTCGTAGATATTCTTTGATATTTTTGTTTGATGATTCGTGTCACCTACAAATAATAAGCACGTATAAATTACCATTAGCGAAAATTTTCGTGAAAACGTGTAAAATACTGGTTTTTATGTAGGTTAGACTAACGATATGCAACGAATAAAGTGTATGGATAGGTATCACATCATTATACCAACGAAATCTGTAAGTAATGTTTAATCTTGTGTTCTTGTATACACCATTTTTTAGGTTATTATTTGAAATGAGAGATTTGTTGTACAAGATATTAAATTAATACTTTGTTTGTACGATTTTCTATCCCCATACCCCTTAAACTTATAACTTATTATGTACTTGGGAGATAAGAAAATGTAATTATACAAGTAAACAGAGTTTTTTTTGGGGGGGGGGGACATGCGAGGGTACACAGTACTCCCAAAGGAAATTTCAAAAATATCGAAAAATTGTCATATAAATTGAAAAGAATTTAAGAATTTGAAAAATTTTTTTTTTTTTGAAATCAATTTCGGTAACTTTTACGAAAATGTTTGGACCTTTTTTTAATAGATACAGTGGCAAGAGGTGGAGAGGGGGTACAAAAAATCATGGACTTACAACTTTCGAGAATTAGGGTACTTCCAAAAAAGAAGTGACCAAAAAAAGGCCTGCATGTAGATACAAAATACGGAAAAACATGGTATCCTGAAGAAAATAAAGCAAAAATTAATATAAACTGCACAGAACTTTGTAGAAATTAGCAAAGTAATTAGAGATACTAGAGTGTCTTATCAGCAGGCTTTACTTCCTCAACTTTTTTTTACCTATTCGAACTCATGGTTGAATTTGAGTAACTCTTAAATTGTTTTGATCTATGTTGAATCTATTCAAATAATCCCTAATTGTGATTATTATGAATTTAATAGATACTTTTGAAGAAGTGAATTTAAATTGAGCTTTTTTTTAAAAAAAAAGGTAATCTCTATGTGTATAAAATTATACCAAAACCTCACCAGCTTTTCTTTCTTGTATGATGAATCTACTCTTCAAAAACTGAAAAACGTTCAACTTTAAAAGCTCAACTTTCTATACCCTTAAGATTTTTCTCGAAAATGGTGAACTTTTAAGAAAAATTTATGAGACTGAAAGTTGTAGAATTTGAAATTCCTGACCATCTAATTGCAAAATAATTGTGAAAAACTGGAAAAAATTGGAGCTTTGAAAGCTCAACTTCTAGTGTAGAGTTGAACAAATATCCAGTTTTCCAAATCCGATTTTCGATTCGGATAATAACCATTTATCCGATTTATCTATCCAGTTTGCTTGAGAATCGTAAGCTTTTATTATGAACGATTTTGCCCGTTTGACACGACTGATTTGACCTTCTGATTTTTCGTGCTTCATATGAATCTTTTTTTTTCTTTCTTCTGATTGGCTGGTGATAAAAACAACCAATAAGAGGAATATTTTGATTATTACCAGATACTATCTGGTTTTCCGAATATCTGGTTTGCATTTGGGGACCCGGTTATTTATGTAACTCAATTCTAATGCTCCGTTCGACTTCAAAATTTAATCAGCTCTTCTATCATACGTATCCTAATCACAACAAAAATGTAAAATCAATTGGTTAACTTTAAAGACAGTCCTCACGTTACATAGAAACAAATTTAAAATGAGCTTTTTTGAAGAAAGCTCAGCTTTTTGTGTACAAAATTGCACCAAAATCCAATCAGCTCTTCTTTCTTATGTACTGAATCTACTGTAATAATTTCCAAGGCTTGAGACCGAAACGATTATTTTGTTCCGTTCCACTCTCAAATTTCAAAAAAGCATTGATAAATATATCCTAATCGTTCTCCTACTTGGAAATAATTAGATTTGTTCTCTGCGATCTGCTCCCTCCAACTATTTTAAGGATTTCGTTCTGTTCTGTTCCTATCTTTACAGATAATTCAAATTTTCAATGATACAGTGGTTAATTAAACCCCAATTTGCAACTTGGAGTCACTCAAAGCAATAAATTTAACGCGGATCCAACGTTGTATTGGTCAAACTTTTTTTGAGGTTTTCCTAGTTGATTTGTTCCCATTCGTTATCAGTCTGTTTGTTTAATTTTTGTTTCTTTCCAAAAGTTTATCGTTGCTTCTCAAGACCAGAGTGTTTCGTTCCCATCCGTTTCTCTCTTTTTAAAATCGTTTTATTCTCTCCGTTTCGTTCTGTTCTTTACGTTCCGTTCTCAGGCCTTGATAAATTCAAAGTGATCCATTCAGATTAATGTTTGTTGATTTTCGTTCTACAGGAGTATTTATGGCAAACGCGAACGTTTTCTCTATTACTATGATAGCTCATAAGCGCTACACTCTAGAACTTTCAAAGCAAACAAATACATCGGATTTATTTTAGTATTATTACAAACGGTATCTGGTCAGGTGAGCTGATCGAAGTATGAATCGCTGAGATCTAATTCAATACGTACCCGTGTCAACACATGGAATAACTAATGGGAGAATCGATTTCCAGAATTGTTCATGGGTTTGGGTCAGAGATGATATTCAATATTACAAATACAACGGTACAGATGCTGATTCACATAACTCGAGCAGAGGATTCTTTTTTTCGCATAGGTTGGTTAATAATGCGTAAACTCCCGTTGGTTATTGAAAAAGGCAAAACAATGGACATGTGTGATATTAATCAAGATCCTATAGTGATAGTAATAAGATTTACGATATTTTCACGTTGAGAAATGATGAAAAATTGGTTATTTTTTTACATGAATTCGCAGTCATTATAAAAAATTATTCTTAGTATTCGGCGTTTTGTTACAGATAGCAAAACCTTGTTTATTATGGATTGAAATGATTTGGAATTCGTTTTTTATTAGTGTTGTAACTACATTGATACTTAGCTGGAGTATTTCGTGGTTAGTTAACAGTGCAGCTCATATGTATGGCACCAGGCCATTTACCAAGTATGTATCAGGGAAACTGAGTTAAATAAGGAAGTATCACAAATACTACATACATGTTGAGAAGTTTCAAAATTTAATAAAAAAAAAACCCTTGGTTCGACGAAGAAACCTAACCTAATTCGACTTTCAAGCACGAAAATCCTAAGATTTGAATTGTGACTCACTAAAATATTGCTTCTGTCGAAATAAGTTGAAACTTTCACATTTCATTTTGCTCTTGATTGAAAAACTATTCTTATCACTAAATCCTCTATAAATACCAAGTATTTATAACTACGTTCATGTCCGTTTACAAACTGAAACTTGACGTATTGGACGTATGTTAACACATTGAATAAAGTGTAACGAACATGCAATGATATTTTTTTGATTTTGTAGAATTACCCAGTGATGTGTCCAGTGGAAAATAGCATCGTATCTATCACAATTTTCACCACATTCCTCTGGGACTATCGAGCAGCTGAATTTGGACAGTGCTTCAGCTTCACCACCTGGAAAATAAATTATTGTGCGAAAAAATATTGGGTGTATGATGTAAAATGTGCTTCTTCAAAACTAATCAAACGACGTACCATGAAAAAAAGAGTTGGAACACGTACACTTTACGGTAATTTGAGTCCGAACAATGTTCCAATCAGCAAAAATTATTGATCAAAATGTAAAGATAGTTGCAGAAGATCAAGTTTAGAATTGTTTTATTTGGTTATGAAACTGGAATACGAGATAAATGTTAAAACCACTCGTGTAACTAGATATGTACTTATACGTTGTTTGATTAAATGGTATATGAAGTTTTTTCATTGTACAAGAGGAAAACATTAAAATATATGTAATGTTACGGCGAACAACAATCTTTGTAACTGTCAATAACATTAATTTAAAAAATTCTTTGAAATGATCTGGTGTATCGATCAAAAATTTTCATTGTATGATTATTTAACTTTGTTGAATAAGGTTAAATCAGAATCTATAATTAAATGATACAGCTTTATTATCTGAAGGATTCTCATCTTCAATTTACTTTTTGAAAGATATAGGATCATAAAATAATTCAAATTATGTGGAATCGACTTCGTGACGGTAAAGATGAACAATAAGCTTTATAAGGAATATTGAAACACAAAAGCGTAAAACGGTGTAGGCCTATTGTTTAAAATATAGTTCCTACGAAAATCATGACATGTGCTAACCGATACATCTTTTGTGATGGGATTCATTTTATTTTTGAAAAATCTTCAGCAGTCGACGTGGACGTTTTCCGTATTTCATAATCGATTACCCAATTAGTACATGGTTAGTATCTAGATTATGAATATATTTTGAATTAGACATACACCAGTTAATGTTCGTGTTTAATAAACGAAATGACTGAAATGAGAACTCAATAAATTCATCAAATAACTTAGTGGTGACTTAGAATCAGATTTGCAGCTTGACGCCCGTGTATTAGCTACATTCAGAAAAATCCGTTTTCGTTATTTCGTTTTGTATGCCAGTAAGCATCAATTAAAGAATGAACTGAATGAAGAGATGAAGACGATGCATTACAGTTTCATAGTAATAATACTTCCTAATTCCTATTATCATGCATTGAACATTTAAATTGTCCAGAAAGAATTTTCCTGCGTTCTTGGAAGAGACAAAACTGAAAAGGTAACACAAGTGATACAACATCCAGCCGACCTGCTAGTCAGCTATTACGCTACTAGAAGACAATTATGATTTATTAATTTTAGGATTTGTACATTGATAAATAACAAAATATGGCAATAGAACGATCAAATCTAAGAATTCAGTAAATTACAGCGCTCGAACGAAATTTTATGTGAAAGATAGATAAAAACAAAGACAAGCAAGACGCGAAGTTATTCGAAAAAGTTCGATGCGAGAACATGTTACGTTCATCTGCGTACAGCGCCATCTATTGAGAATAGGCCTAAAAGAGACCTATGACCGTGTTGCACTCTTGGCCTTGACAGGATACAAAAAGTAAACATTACAATCCTGCCAGTAGGTGGTCTTCGGAACTAACCTCCACCTTAATTTTCTATTTTTTGAATTTTCTCATTTTTTACAAATAAGTAGTAATACTGTAGTGAATTCATATAAAAATAATAATTTTGGGTATGTATGAGCGTATTCGTGTAAGAATTTAATATATGTGTAATGATATAACAATAAATAATGCAATTATAATATTTTCTCGAAACTGATACGTAAACTCGAACATACAGCTCATCGATGAGCTGAACCTCGCTTTAATATGTTACATGTGACAAGATCATCGGTTGGAACACAAAACGTCGATGTTTCTCATTTTCTCTTTGGTTTCATTGTCAATTTGAATGTTCGTGGCGTCGGTCAGCCATATTTCGTAGGCGAGTACGAAATTTGGTCTGCGATGTATTTTTTTACTTTATTTGAAAATAATTAAAGAATTTAATTTAACATTATGTTGAATTAGTTTCTTTCACCATTGATTGTACCTATTTCAAAACTTTATGTATTGTGCGGGTAAATATTGTACTTGTATTTTTATTTTTACAAATCGGCAGAATAATGCCAGTATTTTTGAACCACATGAAATACATGTAAGTATGAAACATAATAATTGTACCTATATGTACCTGTAATTTAGGTATTCATTGGCGTCTATGCTGATTACTTCTGTATTTCACGCCAACTTTTAAAAATCTTCACGAAGACTTTTTTGAGCGTATTTTAGTTTTCTATTGTTGTGAAATAGTACTTCAGCTGCAAAATTTATGATAGGCCTGTATTGCAATTTCAAACATTCTCGCATAACCGTTAGGTTTTCGTATTTTTAGTTACGGTTAAATGAACCAAACTTGGTTCAAAGTTCTATCATCAGTGGCGTATTTTTATATACGGTTTTACAAGTTCATTCCCCCTCCCTATAGGCCTATATCGTGATTTCAAGCATTCTCGCACGATCGTTAGGTTTTCGTATTTTCCGTTACGTTTAAATAGATCAAATGTGGTGTTAATTCCTATCATCAGTGGCGTATTAATGCGCATCGGTTTCACGAGTTCACTCCCCCTCCCCCTAGCGGGTGTAAAAGTTAAAAATTGTTTATAGCTATCCTATATTCACGCAAGATTTAAAACCGAAACCCTAAACATTTGTTATTTTTACCGTATTGCGTTGATAAATGTATCTTTGACGGTTGAATTTATTTATTCAAAATTTCGCTCGAGGACGCTTATACCTTCTGCCAATTATCACCCCACCCCTCAGAAAAATTTTGGACCCTATGTATGAGTCTTCAGTTCTAGCTGCTCCAATGCGTATCATGAAAGGTTTTACCGTGCATATTGCTATTTTTTTCGTGCATTGTGTGTAAATTTCAATTTCTGTTTTTATGTAGAAACGTTACAGTTAGAAAAATACTCTGATTTCCTCTTACAATCGTCTGTCTGTTTTATCAGTTCCTCGAAACCTAATTTTAGTTTTCAATTTACGGGATTATTTCAGCTGAAAAATTAATTTGATACATAGCGATTAAGCCATTAGGATGATATATTCGTATTTTTATATACGTGTAAGGCAAACTACTTAAACCGAATTTAATGATGTGAAGTCGTGAACGTTCCAGCTCTGTGATCAAGATTTGTTTACTTTAGTCGTCAGTGTATTGGAGTAAGTATATTCCTCCTTTCGCGTAAATTGCCTTTCCTTGGTTGACTCAATCAGGTGTCTTATGCAGGAGGTTAGATTTTTTACGTGATATATATTCAACATAATAAAGTGTTGGGAGTATATTGCTCTATGATGTGATTTATATTTTGATTAAGCTCAACACTCGTGTAATATTGAATTAGAAATAATAAATCATATAAACATGCATTGTGTGAAATGTGAACGTACTCTTATAAACGTGTTACTGACTTCGTATAGACGTGAAGCATCGCTGGAATTATTGTTGAACGATTTGAAGCAAAAATTAAGACATATGCGAACCGGACAAGGGAATCAGCTGCGTGTTATTGATGAGCAAGATGACGATTACGCTAAAACTTCCTATTGCAGATTATGTAAACTCAATTACAAACCATCGAAGCAGGAACGTTTTACTTCGGATTACCATAACGTAAGTATTACGGTATGTTGGTTCAATCTTCAATAATCAAATATAATTATCATCAGCATACTAACATGTTTCTTATCTTGTTTTTGGATTTAATTCATGTTCGCTCAGAATCTTTACGAATTTTTGAATCCAAAATGTTCTATGTGTCGTGTATTGTTCGCTACTCCTATTATATACGAACGCCATCGTTATATTTTGAATCTTTTTAAGTATATTCAAGTCGATCGTTGGTTTCACTCCACGTTTTATTTTATTTACGTAGCGAAAAACGTTCTTAGAAAAGAAAGAAGTCGATTTAAAGGATGGCAACAACGATAACGGGAACAACGAAGCAGATAATTTCAAGGAGACTCATCGGACAAAATGGCCGCGAATACTAGCAATAGCGCCACTAACGATACCGAAACTAAATCTGAAACTGCTTCTGTGGGAAAGAAAAAATTTCCTGAAGTTGTTAGTATGCTCAACATTACCGTTGTTTTGTTTCGCGTTAAAATTCGTAGCAGATGTTGAATCGTACATCATCGCCGCTTATTAATTTCGAATGTGTAATTGTATACGATCATCTTAGGAGCGGAATTCATCAAACGAGTACTAGTATATTATTGTACTCTTTGCTGTCTATGTTTGCAATATTAATCCATACACCAACCAGGAAGATTTATTGTTGACTCAGTGTACAAGGCCGGTTTCATTTTAAACAGTTTTCAGTCGAAAAACTTGCAAAGAGTAAAGAAGAAGCGACTAAACTAGTAAGTTGACAATTGATACAGCATATATTGAAAGTTGAAGATAATCTAGCTGTGAAAATATAACATTCAGTTATATGTACACTTGTACATACGATTCAAGATTTTTCAATATGATACGAATAACACTGATTGCAGTAATGGGAAGATAAACTCATATTTTTTCCTTGTATAATTCACTTTCTATAGTTTTTTTTTTTAATTTTTAGTAGAAAGCCTAATGTAAAACAATAACAAGAAACTGCCAAAATTTTAATTTTAAATACTACATGAATAAACAAAAAATGGGAAACATTACCAACAATTACAGTAAATTGTCTCTTAATTTTGGTTAAATTTTCTGCATCGCGTTTAAAATTACAAGTTTTATTTTACAAATATTCGCCGTTTCCACGAATTTTCTTTTTTTGTGTGTCAGTTTTGTAACCAAGGATTTCAGTATGGTTAAAGTGAAATCGCCGATTATTCAATTCAGTATGTATGATCAAAGCTGTACCGTCTTTTCGTAATCGAATATTTTGGTATCGTTAAAATTGAAATGATGATTATTTGATTTGTAGCTTATGGCAAATTTGTGTTTTTTGTGCGGGTTTTTGAGGTATAGGTCTACTGTACTGTTTTGTTTCACCAATATAATCAAGATTACAATTAATCAATTTTATAGATAAAATTGCTATTATTAAAATTTTTTTTGCTTTTACTTATGTTAAAGATCATTACTGGGATCTGATATTTTGATTAATTTTTTCAAGGTTTCAATTTTATGACATGAATTAGCGAAGGAAATTTTTTTTTCTCTTTTTTAATCTCAATTTTTTAAAATAATTTTTAAGATTGGTTTGATCAGTTTTTCATCGTGATTGTTCTGAAGTTTTTTTAAATGAATTTTTGATTTCTGTTTTGAATTATTAGTAGGGTTTCAATTGTAAATCCGCTCAATGTTGATGTTGAAAGAGATTTCATGCATTATTATTTTTGTTTTAGACACTAGAACAAATAAAGCTCCAGGTATGAAATTTCATTTCTTATCAAAATGTATTTTGAAACAACCCTTTCCCCTCAAACTCTGAATATGTAAATACGTTTTGGTTTTGATGAAATAAAAAATTATGTAAAATTATGTTTATCAAATTTCTGACGAAAAGTTTCAAAAATGAAGTAAAATTTCTAATTACAAAAACTATTCATTAGAATTAAATCTCATTTTTCTAAATAGCTGCATAACGGCCATGGTGACCCTCAATATCATCAATATCATGACCAGCCGACCACTACCCCCCCTCTCTTCAGCACAAATATTATGTATTACGTGAATGCTGAATTTAATTTTGAATTCAGTTTGCGATTATAAATTCTACTATATCCACAACTTTTTGTTGAAAATGTAAAAACATGGTTTTGATGTTTTTCAAAACCAATTCTTCAATTTATCGTAATAGACAGTGATGTTCCAAATAAAATTTTGACGAGAACCAATGATTTTCATTTAAATAATGTATATTTCAGTAGATTTTCGTGGTTTTCTTACCGGAAGGGAGGGGGAGGTATAGTGGTCAACTGGTCAAGGTACTGGGTAACGAGGTAATGGTTATGTATAGCTCTGTAGAAATGAAATTCAATCCTGGATACTTTTTGTGGTTATAAATTTTGGCGTATCTTAAAAATTCAGTCGAAAATGTGATAAAAACGATTTCGATGTTTTTTCATAACATCATTTTTCGAGTTTGAAGAAGAATAGTGTCTCTAAAATCGATTTTGATGATAGATTAAATTGTGGGGTTGATACTCAGAAACAAGTTCTATTGCTAAAAATTTTTTGTGGGAGTAATAAATTGAAAGATACAAGCGTTGAAATATTAACGGGGAGAACCCTGGAAAAAAGGAAGAGGGAATCAATGATGAAATTGCTTTTAACACAATAGTTGTGAACGAAAGTCTTTTTTTCTATAATTGAGGTCCTACTACACAGACTACTTAAATTGTCGTACGGTGTAATTAATTTACTGTCGTATAGATTTAAATTTTTTTTGATTGAAACGAAAGTGAATTTATAATATGATTACGATGAATTTCTTTATTTTACGTAATATGGTTGTAAGAAAGTTTTCCGTCTCTTTTTTCATATATATTTGATGGTTTTATTTAAAAAATTAATTTCATAATTTTTTATATTTGAAGGCGGAATTAATACAATTGTTGTAACTACTCAAAAAAATTGGAATTTCATTCGTTTAATTTTTTTTAATTATGCATGAAAAACCTTCAACATATTTTTTTAAAATACTTTATATTTTGATTTCATTGATGATAGACATTAATCGGAGAAATCTAACTGCTTATCAAAAGTTCTTCAAAATCATATTTATTAAGAGAAGTAAAATTTTTCATTCCAGGCTATTTTTTGTCCGTAAAAATTCGTAAGTTTTTTTGGGAGGATAGATGAGAATAAAGAATCCACATGGAAGACGACCATAATTTCGCTGTTTGGAAATTAGCAATTTTTAGATTTTAAATTTCATCAATTACATCAAAATTTTTTTAAATCCAGTTTCGCTATCTTTACTGTTATTAAAAATGTATCTATTATATTATTTGGGCGAGGTTATATTAGAAGCAATCGGCCTTACGTAAGCTTTAAATTTTCACGAGTATTGAGTAAACTATCGATTTTGCTATTATTATTAGTTGATAGGTCTTTTCAATTTTTATCAATTTTTTGTTCTTTGAATAATTTATTATAAAACCATTAAGTACTTTGATTATTTCTTATGCATACTGCATGTAGGATTTTTTAAAAAGGGTTTTATGTGTAGGCCTAATTTTATTGCTTGATGAACTACTTATGGAAATCATTAAAAAAGGCCTTGAATCTTCTAGTATACAAAAGAAAATGATGATTTTACTGTAGGTAATTTTAGTTACATTAGTGAAATAAAACAGTATCTTAAAAAACACTTGAAACAACATCTTAACGATATAAATACAGCTTTGGCTATGCCTACTAGATTAAATAATAACCAATTTGATTTTAACGATACCAAAATTCTTGATTATAAAACCAGCCTCCCACTCTTCGTTTTTTTATATTTTCACAAAACATCATTGAATATCGCCAACAAATTTTGAGTATGCTTGTAGGACTGTGGGGTATAGGTGAATGGAGGGGTAAAGGGTGAAGCATTTGTATTCCGCTTGTCTGAATTAATAGAAAAGCATTCCTTTCCTAATTTTTGACTCACTTTTAATGTACATAAAATAGCAATTTTGTTTTAAAAAGTCAATTTCAAGTTGAAATTTTGCATATATTTATTATATGTATCGAGAAAGTCGTAAGGAAGTTGTACCGAAAATCTGACTCCATTATCATATTCATAGGGTTCAACTTATGTGAAAATGACACCAACATCACCAATCAAGATACTGCCTCAAATTTGAGGAAGGTTACCTCTGAGCTCCGAAACGAGGTAACGAAAGTTCGGTGTCACTCGCTACGATTTTAAATCGACACATACGTATGTATAGTAATTATGCAAAATTACGAAACTATCTCGGTATAAGTTGTTGTTTGGTATTAATGTGCAAATTGCCGCCATACTTGAATGAAATTGACTTTTTTTGAACAGAATTAAAATTTTTTTGTATGCCAAAAGTGGGTTAAAAAATGAGGAAAAAAGTGCATTTCGATTAATTCAGACACACTGAATACGAATCTGGCGTTTATTGTTCGTACAAACCTCTCGTTCTCATTCGTTTTTTGACCCAGTACCCGCTCCCCCTCCATGCTTACATGCTCACAATTTTGCAATCATGTTCTTCAGACAAAATTTTAATGATGTAATCAGGTGTAAAATTTCACGCTGACTATTCATTATCAACTTATAATGACCATTTTTTCAAAAAAACGCATTTTTGAATATTTTTAAAAATTCAAGAATGGCCCAAATCCTCCAGTAAATCCACCATTTGTACTCGTCCGAACATATGCTTCGATGGAAAAAATGTCATGTACCTCCATGGTCTGCAGCTGGAGCAATTCAAAGTTTTCTTTTGTCAATTTCTTCCTCTGTAAGAATTGAAAATTTCTTGAAAAATTCACATTTTTTTCGATATTCCAAGCAAGGGGATGGGACGGGAAAATTTTTTTTGGCCCTTGAATTTTTTGAAGAATGCCGAATGATGTATTGTGAAAAGTTTCCTACGGTTAAGATTGGTGATTTGGCCCTGCCCTCAGATTTTGAAAATTACGGAACATTGTTCAGGACCTTCAAAAATATTTTGAGCAAAAGAACTACCTCTCCTCCTCTATAGCGAACGACGCATATTTCTTATTGATAATTGTCTTGAAAATGTGTTTTTGCTAGAAAATCGAAACTCACCATGATGTGTTGGAGCGAGAAGAAACTATGTACCGGAATGTTTTCAACATTTTTTAGCAAATAGGTGGGGAGAAATGAACAAAAGAAATTTTTGAATTTTCATTGCGCTTAAAACAAAAGAAGCATGTACAATGTTTTTTCTCAAATGTGTGCTTGCATGGGTACTTACTGGTAGAATACCGATTTTTGTGTTATGATTAGTGTTATGTAAGGAACAAACTCAAAAAAATGAGAAAAACTGATTAAAAAATCGCTTTTTTGGGACTGTGAGCGGGTTGTTGTGAAGTCAAAAAGTAGGAACTCCCAAGACACCTGGGGCTCCAAAGGAATTTACATACCAAATTTCAACTTCTTAGCTCAATTTGGTGAGTAGATAAGAGAGGAATGTAACTTTTTCAAGCTCAAAAAGGGGAAACATCCCCATATCTCCCTTCCTAGTGCACTTGAGAGGTTGTTTTTTGGATATGTTATACAATTATTGATTTGCTATTAAAAGGCTTGAAAAGGGCCATTTTTTGCGTTTTTGACCACTCAGCACTCTCCCCCAAATTGGGGCATGTCTAAATTTTGTCCCAAGATTTTCTCCCTCCTTCACTTCTTTTTTGCATTATTTATCAAGGGGTCAAAAATAATTATTTGAGTTTGAACCTTCCTCCAAGTTTTGCTCAAATATGGACTAAGCTCATATTTGGACCTTTCGTTCGTGATATTTTCCGAAATTTTGATCCTCACTTCACTTGAGCCTGACCCTCCAACACCTCATAAATATTTTTACATCTTTTCATCTCCCTGACATATTCATGTGTACAAATATATGGTTTAAATATTGAATATCTTATTTGGACCATCCTATATAATAGATACGTTACATTATACATGATGGTCCGGGTGAGATGTGAAATATTGAAACTTCTTATTCAGCTTTTCAAATGGAGTAAAAAAAAATGTATGCACAATATCAGTCATCAACCTCTTCATTACAGAATTATTAGCTATTCTATGAGGACCAAATTGTAAAACAAACGAAGTTGAATGTATCAGAAAGTATTCAGACATTTTTTTGTTTTTGGTTAAAACATGAGTTTTAAACCATTAAACCGAAAATATGTACATTCCTACATAGGAAAAACCAGTTCAGCGTTTACATAAACTCGCTATTTTTGAATTTTATCTATTATACCTAAATAGAACTTCTTATTTAGGAACAAAAAATGAATTTTCCATTTTTATTTTACAATATATTAAATTTCGCACAGATGCAAAATGTAAAAGTTGCCAAAGAAAATTATGTGCACGTAGCACAAAAAGGTTGAGCTCTGTGTCCTCGAAGTTGGGTCATTTAAAAAAAAATGTTCACTATATACAGCCCCCTAAAAGTGGTGTAGGATCCCAGTTACAGGTCTGGAAGGATGCGGTTTAAAGTTTTTCGTCTCTCTAGCGAATTTTTCCTGTGATTAAAGCCGCATTTCGCCATCTACATTGGAAGGAGAGGGGGAGTTGAAGAGTTACAAATAGTGATAGTCAAGATATTTTTAATTTTTCGTAATGATGCGATTAGGGGGCCATACGCGTTATATGAGCATTCGAAAATGTTTCTAAGCTCAGGGAAGTGGATTTGCATAACATGCAACCAATTCGAAAAATTAGTTTAAAACCTTGAATTGTGAAAATTTGACACGCGAAAACACAACGTGGCAATTCTTTAAAATTTGATAACCGTTTGTTTTCTTTTATTTGTTAATCAGGTATTGAAGAATGCTGCAGAAAAGAAATCCATCAATTGATCTTTCCAATTTTGGTGTGCACCGGTTATGAGTGTACAAAGGTTAGTGGAAAACTTTTGTCTGATATTGAGTATATCTGATTATTTAAGATTTCTGCTTTTTTTATTCTTGGTTGAGATAAGCGATATCAAATTGAATATGAAGCACCTCTTGCAACAGGTGATGATATTGTGTAGGATTTGCATAAAAATATGAACCATTCCATCGGGTAATCCTTTCCCTCAACTTTTTCAGCGTACTTATTATTTATAGAAATCATTGTGTACGTAACTGAACAAACATCAGCCCAGTGGTTTGTTGAAAAATGGATCAATTATTTCAAAGTTTCGTATATAAAGTTTATAATTAAGTTTTACGCACAAACGTTGAGTACGCAAAGTACATGAATTGATATCGATATCGAATCCTTCAACCATCTGTCACCCGTACTCACTCACTTACCTTCTCCCTCCGCCGTAACATTTCGTTTCAGGAATTCGCGTTGCACTACTTTCGCGAAATGGCCAGCGCTCATGGTCTCTACAATGAGTATGATTCCGCAATGTTTGCCTTCAACAGGTAAATCCGGGTAATTTTTTTTTTCTTTATTTCAGCTTCACAAATACTCGCCTTTTTTTTCAGCATACTGCGCACAATTTCCGCGCATTGGCCGGGCAAATTTTCTC
>FIZR01014981.1:0-21194 GCA_900060175.1 Ferrisia virgata
GAGAGTCGGAAAAAATAACAGAATCGTGTACAGCGAAATCTTGAATATAATAAGTGATGGCAGTTTTTATGGCATAAAGCTCGGCGGTTAATGTAGAAAAGAAAGCAGGGAGAGGAATGAATAGGGAGGGAGGTATTACCATATACTATTGCACATCCAACGGACTGTTGTGTTTTAGAGCCATCTGTGTAGATATGGCTGGCATTTGCGGTTTTCAAGCGAAAACCCGCTGACAGTGGTGAATGCATGTCTCTGTCGTCGCGACGAAACGAAAGCGAAGCGCGCGTCGCGTCGTCTCCGTCTGGCTTCTCTTGTCCGGAAGCCGAACAGAAACAGGAAGTGAGGAAGCGATCGAAGGTGTACCACTAATTGCGATCTTGACCAGCCGTTTTTGACGGTCAAGAACATATCAGCGTACCTGGCTCGCCTATCCGTATCCTTCATCGTTGGCGATTGGCATAATTATCGGCGCGACCGCGCGCAACTGCGCGCAAGCTGGACATTTCTTATTCCATTAGGTTTATTTCGACTTTGCCTCGTCGCTAACAACGCTGATAGGGAGTTGAAGGAACGGATAAATATGTACTTACATAAATATACTTCGGTACTGGAACTCGTAACAAAATTATATGGGTACATACTGTACCAGTGTATAATATAAATACTTGACACTTTACTTCCCTACTAGCGTATGGCATAGGTATACTTACGCTAGGTAGCTAGGTACATAACGCGCGCAAATGCGAACGCAAACCTTGTCTCGCATCGTTTCGTATCGTAAGCATCGCATTTTTCCTTCCTCTTTCAACTACATAGAACCCATAGAACCTAGTGCCTGTTCGCGTACGAAAATTTTTTTTCGCGTGTCTTACTTTACTAGCACGTACACGTGGACACGCACACGCGTTCTAACCCGCTTGTTATGTATGAATTTTTTTTCCGCCAATAAATTTATTCTCGCCGACTGGCTGGCTTCTGGATGTATTCTGCCTGCGGTGACCTTGTCGAAGCGAAACAACGCGAAGAATCCGTTACGGAAATGGAATTTATATTTAACTATGTTCGTACTGAATTAAAAGCATATTAGGTCTACGTAACTGCCTATACAGTAGGATATATAGTCGCACGAGTCTCGAGCCAACACAAATTCAGCCGCAATGAATTTTTAATTATAACGCCAAACAGCCACGCTACATTACCTGCGCAATCTCTCCCGCAGATTTACGTATCAGCCATCAGGTACATCTTGCACGTAACTAGCTAACTACGTGCTACGCAGGGTACTTTTTTTTTTTGTTTTTTTTTTTGTTTTTTGTCTGCGCTACTTGCAATGTACATACATGATACAAAATACCAACATACATGTTGCTGTTGGTTCAGGCATTACAGTACCAATCTACCAACGTGCCTGCTTAGCTACCCACTTAGCCACCTACCTACCTTATGAGCTTTTTTAAATTTTTTATTTAATTCGAAATTACGCCAGGTGGATACTAAGTAAATTACTGAATACCATACGAGTACTTTGGTGCCACATTACATAACTAGATCGTCGACGTTGGCCATCTTATGCAGCACCGTTGGTTTCGACCAATTTCCAAGTGTACGCCTTTAAAATCGGTTTTCATGAAAATCCGGAATCGAAATCGTCTCAAAACACGAATTTTTTTCCAACGAGCCTAAAAGGTCACCCACTGGTGAGAAAAATCTGTAGCCAAATTTTTAGAGCTCCGCCCCGATGTATTTTGAATTTGACGAAAAATGAAAAGTGGTACTCGAAATTCAAAAAAACACCCGATAACATTCAGTAACGTGTTTAGGTAGAGGTGATTTGCCATTGGTTTTTTTATTGGACCATTTTTTCCTATTGAAATGTCAAAAAATTGTAACTAATCGGACAAAATGAGAGGACATTTTACGAAGAGCATAATCAATTAAGAATGGTGAATTGGCCCTCAATACGTGTTTATACGTATCATGTACAGCGTTAAACTTCATTAATTCGTATGAAAGGTCAGAGGTGAAGTAGGGACCCAAAATTTTTATCCGTGACTTTTCAGGCCTAAGGGATCAACTTGCACTGGAATGTTTGAAAATCGCACTCGGGAGACGATTCACCTTTCTTGACTGATCGAGATGTTTGAAAAATATCAGTTTTTCAGACTTTGGCCCTCAAAAGTTACAGATCTAAAAGAACTATCGATATTTTTAAGCAGAATATTTTTAATCAGCGTGAAATTTTAATGCTCTTTGACGCCTTACTTTCAATTTTGCAACTCCATAAAAAGCAGTTAAAAAAAGGGGGGAGGATTTTTGCGGATTTCATATATGTTTAATGATGCAACTTCGCGAGCATAATGGGCCAAAAAACCTTCCCTAACCATTTTGTCCGCGTATATCGTTATTTCTACTACGCTGAAAAATAAAAACATACATTCTGACTCCCAATTTTATATAGTTTTCAATTTTTTTGACCATCTTCCGCCACTTCTGGAATTCTAAAATTTTCATGGCACATTCTTCCATAAAAAACACATTTATAAATTAAATTTCGTAATCGATGTTATCTTAGTTTTTTTGTGATTATCATTCGAAAATTTTAAACACGTGTAACGAAAAGACCGTTCATATACCATTCATCGATATGGAGCCGCAACAAAATTTTCAATTTTCTATCTTCATCGTACGATGAGAAAAAAAAATTGACTGAAAAAACGTGTTTGCCTATATATACGGAAATAGGCTCGATGGGGGTCTAAAATTTTGATCAAAATTTCTCCTCAATGGATTCCACTTTTTAGCCTTGAAACGCTTCAAAAAGCTTTCGGGGGCAGATTCGACCTCCTTGACCAAAACACACCTTTTTAAAGCCAGCGTTGCGATTTTTTTACAGATTTTCTCAAAATTTTCACCTTTACTTCCAGGGGCGTAGCCAGTGGGCGAGCCGGGTGGGCCAGGCCCACCTCAAAATTCATCTAGCCCAGCTCTAGCCTACTCGAGTCAGCGAACAAAAAAATAAAAAAAATATACTGTACCTTTTACAAAAAATCCTTTCAAAACGGGCATTTTGGGTTACGTAGAACAACAACAGAATCAAAACAAAGGTTTGACATTTTAGTCGTATTTGCTTTCCTCTGTCCCTGTGCGTAAGGGGGGTTTTGGGAGTCGAAAATTGTCCCACGGACAAAAAAATGTGAATTTTCCTAGAAAACTGGGCTATCAAATTCCAAAAAATCCCGAATATTTATGATCTCATCTTCACCTCTTCGAGACGTCGCCGTGGGAAGAGGGGGCGCCATCCACCCTCACTAGCCCCGAGAAAGTTGATGAAAAACTTGTAAATTGTGGAAAATTGGCAAAAAGTTCGTCGAAAAAAAAAGGAAAAAATTGTGCCAACTACATCAACTTACCAACATGAATTTGAAACTCCTAAAAACATAATTTCAATGTCAAAGAACCTAATTTTTTCAAAATTTCAACTTCGCTTCGCTCGGGCACATGTAACTGCCGTTTGTTTCATTTTTGTCCGACTTCACAAAAACTTCTAAAACCGTAATTTTAATGCTAAAAATCCAATTTTTTCAGAATGTTGCCCTCGCTTCGTTCGGGCATACGAGTGTACAACAATGTGCGTAGTACACACCTATAACTACTATTTCTCTATTTCTTTCGTTTTTTGTTTTGTTTTGTTTTGTTTTGTTTTGTTTTTTTTTTTTTCAATTTGATGAACTAACAAATACGAATTTAAAACTTGTAAAAATATTTAATGTACGAGTATACGTTTTGTTCGAAGCTATTTTCACCATCGCGCGTATCGATGCCGTTGTACATATTACATGTGTAAATTGTGTATGTTGCAGAATCTGCGAAGTGCATTTTGAAATCAGTCAGCGGTAAATTCGAAGCTGGGCATTTATCGGCCATCCTGGGTCCATCGGGTGCTGGCAAAAGTAGTCTACTCAACGCTATTTCGGGATTTAGGTAAACTCTTCTCGCGTACCTTTATTATTCAAATTTTAACGCCATATTTGCTTTTTGGTTATTGCATGTATTCGAACCGTTATTATGGCGTTTTATTTTACTCTTGTAGCCGGCACGCACGAGGAACATGAACAAAAGCAAAATGGTCGCTTATCGGATTTGCGGGCTTCGTATCAGTTCATTATTCAAATTTTTGCGATGCCATGTTTTGTTTCAACTTTATCCGCAGGCCTGACATTGTATTCTACGTAAAATTCTGCTCTCGCTGAAGCTTTTCTCAAGCTTCTAGCTTTAACCAATGCGAAGTAATGTGCACTCGAGCAGGATCAAGACCACAAATCTGATAAGCGCGCATTTCGCTCGAGTTCATAAATTCCTTACGGGTACTGTGTTTACTTGGCTAGTTGTATTTAAGTGGTATGTACTTACTCCAGTTAGTGGACGCGGCTACTAGGGGCCGCATCCCACCTACTGTACCCACCTAGTATGTGGACCTAGCACGACCTAACCGACGCGACTCAACCAGCCGACTTTTATTACAACTCGAAGGCTCGAATACACCCGTATAGGCGTATACTGACTGACCGACCGACTGACTGACTGACTGACTGACTGACTGACTGACTAATACGCGGGATACCGCCACGATTTACAGCTTTTTATGGCGCAAAACCAAAGTCTGGTCGTAATGCAGCCAACTGCATAGTGTAAATCATACGTACGGCATAAAAACTTGCGCATTACCGGAAGCGAAGTTTTGCGAACTTTTCGTCGCGTTTCGAACTGTTATTTGCTTTTCAATATGCAAGATGCAAGATGCAAGATGCAAGATGCAAGATGCGAGATGCGAGATGCGAGATGCATAATCTGCGGATTAGTAGAGGTACATGGTACTTACGTATGTATGTACAACGTTCATACCATAACGTAATACCATACATTACATACGTAGGTACCTGATACAAAAATGCACGCCGAGCAACGACATACTCGTACGATAATACCTATCACTGCAGTTAGTAGGTACATCAGTAGGCCTCTCTCTAGGTATGTTTCGAAAAAGCCGAATGGGGGGAGGTGGGGGGGGGGCTAAAAATAGTTTTCAATTTTATGGAAAGTAAGTAAGCTAGCTTGCCCGAGGAAATTGTAGGTATCCCGTGAGGGAGAACGATGACGAAATACATAATACCTATTGTGTGCAGCTCGCCTCAGGCGTCATAATCAACAAATAACACGTTATGTAAGTACGTATTAAGACTTTGGTGGCCTAGCTGAAAATAAAAAAACCAAAATAGGACGACGATTCTTCTTTCACCTGCCAGCACGTGCGCGTGAAAGACTATGTCGTAAATTTGCGCGTGTAACGTTACTACGTACTACGTACTACGTACTACGTACTATGTAGATAGGTAATCGGCTCGATGAAAACGCTAGCTTTAGCGACTTAGCGTACGTATAATAATGGTAAATTTACTTTCTCGTCGAGTATCAACGCTCGTTATAGGTTGGTTAGGACTTAGGTAAAATTATAGGTACTCGGTTAAGCGATGTACGTATTTGGCGCGATGCTGTGCTTTACCATACGCGTGTACCTAGCACGTACTGCCTAGACCTGCGAATGTAGCTAAAGCTAGGGTAGCTAGGGTAGCTAGTAGCGACCCTAGCTACATATGCTACACGCACACACTGCGTAGTACCTACCCTACGTAAGTACCAGTATGTAAGTTACCGAAAAACATTGCCTATAATTTTGGCGTAGCATGCTTCAGCGTGTAGATAGTAGGTACTAGGAAGAGAGAGGTACCACCACGTACGTGGTTATACGTATTATAGACCGTATACGTCCAAGTACGCGTAATATAGTGTATGTCTCTGTGTGAGCTGTATTACGTATGTGGGCATGTACTATGTACCTTACTTACCTTATACTACTACCTATAACTAGTAGCTGCCTACTGACTGCAGTAGTGCTAGTGCTAGTGCTAGTGCTAGTGCTAGTGCTAGTACAGTATGTGCGATACATACGACTGCATACTCTACATACGGATGGTTGGTTGGTTGGTTGATACCTTTTTTATTTTATTATTATTATTATTATTTATTAATTTTTTTTATTTTTTTGATACCCCATCTAAGATATATTCCATCACAATTAACTAAGTATACAGTACTCTTACATTGAGGACAATTCGTTGACAATATGGTTAGTTGCGCGAAAATAAATTTGGAATTAATACACGAAGTACTCTTGTGGCCTACGAAGAATAACCTTAATACTAAGCTACAACAGAAAATAATTATTGGTAGCCAGCCTCTTAGGTTAGATTAGGTTAGGTACAACTTAATCTATGGGTACCTGTACCTACTTAAACAACCTAATCTATACTTGCGTAGCTATTCGCACTTATGTTTTAATGTACGTACGTGGCCGTGCGTAGCCCTATCTCTATACGGGTACTTGAATGAATGTTCGAGCTGCTACGCCACGCCGCTATTCGCTGGTAGAGTGTTTCGTCTTTTGCCGTTACCTTGCCCAGTTCACGGGTTAGACCAGAGTGATAAAAGGTCGAGTGAAATACGTGCAATACGTAGCGTGATAAGGAGCTAAACAAATACCAAACAGTACAGATGTACAGTGCGATGCGACGGTTGTTTTTTTGGGTCGTCGCGTTCCACTGCTACGGTATACGGTATATGCTGGCCTACTCGAAATCGAAATGTCCGCTGTCCGCTGTCCGCTGTCCGCTGTACGGTACGCATAGAAACCTAACCATGCGCCTAGTGAAACGCGTTCAACGGTCTCATTGAGCTTCGAGTACGTAACGTCGGGCTGCGTATACGGACTTACGTACTACACGGTACGTTGTGGTACGTAACTAAAATTACATAGGTACGCGTATCGTCCACCTGTGCCGTCTGGCCTACCAACTCGCGAGTCGTACCGAATTGTACGTATTATTGCACAGTGTGCTGTACCTCTACGTATAGCGTGCCGGTAAGTGTAACGACTTTGAAAAAAAGTCAAAGCCAAAGCCAAAGCCAAAGCCAATAACACGTTGATCCAGTCAAGGACGCAAACATACCCTTCGCCACCGCATCGCGATGTATTTTTCCGTCAACAACGACAAGTCCACACGTCCACGGTCCAATTGCCGACGGCGGTACCGTCGGGTTAGCGGGTAGCGGGTGACGGGTAGCTGGCTACATTACATACTACGTAGAGAGGTACTCCAATACCACTTTAATAATTTATCGTTCCCAATTAATTAATACGTACGAGTCTTTGGTAATTCGAATAAATCGCGCGCCGCGCTTCCGGTTCAGCGCGACATTATCTAAATTGCGGAAAAAAAACCAGACGCTTCGCGGTTTTTTTTTCACTTCCTAGTTGGCGGCATTTTTTTAATGAATTTTTCTTCTTTTTTATTCTTGCCCGAATTCATACGTACAATGGTGGTGATCGCTACACCTGTCAAGATGGGACTTGGCGTTTCGCGTTTCGCGTTTTTTTTTTTTTTTTTTTGTTTCATCGCATACTTTTTTTGTCAAACGCAGGGTTTTTAAGAGAAATCAATTTTGCGTTATTTTTTCGTAGTAAGGTCGCAAATGAAAAATAACTAAGCGTATTTCAAAGAATAATGTTAATTTGACGCTCGATCGGAATTTTGGCCATTTTAAAGAAATTTCAGCCATGTCGGTTCTGTTGGAAGTTTCTGCGAGATTTCTCGAAAATGACCGAACAGAATTCGACGAATTTTAGATATTTTATAGAAAATACGTATTACCCACGACACGTGTACAGACGAGTGCTTTTTTGAATTTGAATTTTTTACTTCAGATTAAAATTATTTGAGCTCGAAGAAAGTCGCAAAAAGTGCTCTCTTGCAGCGTGATAATATTCTTGCTGAGTGAAAACAATACAAAAAAAAAAAAAAAAAAAAAAAAAAAAAAAAAAATGGCTCTGTTCTATCTAAATTTCGTTTGGTTGTTTTCGAGAAATCCTGCAGAAACTGCTAATGGAACTGATACGGTTGAAATTTCTTGAAAAGGGCAAAAATTCCGATTGAACATCTATTCAAACAGATTCGACTGTACCATTATTTCAAATTAACATTATACTTTGTATTTTGCTTGATTTTTTTTAATTATCAACTCCCAATCGAGAAAAAATGAAAAAATATTGCCGCAGAGATCGGGTATGCTAACTTTGCAACGCCGCGTCCCCCCCCCTCCCTTAAGTTGTAAAATTATCAAAAATTTACACGCGTTCAAAATCTGTAGAAATTTTTGTACCGTAAATTGTGTTGACAATCATTCTTACGATTATAATGATTGTAAAAATTTCAAAATTTTCCTAGCGGAGCGAAATTCAAAATTAATTTTCTCGTAATATTAATTCTTGTATCACGAGGTTCGGCGATTTTTTACTTTGTTCTTTCGCGCATTAAATATAAATACGTAAGCTTTTTTGATTGGCGTGTATTGTTGAAAGAGCTTTGATTGTCTTTTTGGTAGAAAACATTTACGAACTAAATTGTATTTTTCGTCATGTCCGATATTTGGACCAGCGCCTTCCCACGGTCCATCCAGCACGCATTCAAATGCAGGTCACCGCACCTTTGCCTCGCTCCCTTCCCAGTCCTTTTCACATCTAACAAACGTTTATGTTGGAGTTTGGCGGGAAAAGACCTTACAGTATGGTACGCGTATATTACGAATATAAGTAGGTAGTAAGTAGTAGAAGTACCTACTACTTACCACCTACTACCTACTACCTACTACCTACATAGAATCGAAATGCACGTACGCAGACACAGTACACACGAACGTAGCGATTAAACCATTGAACTATGGTCGTTTGATCGTCGTATCAAGTAAATACAGTACGTTTACCTACTTCTACTTATACATATGAGGGGTGCTCAAAGTCGAATTATCGAACCAGATTTAACGTGTTCGATATACATAGTACGTATTTAGACAAAGGCGTGAAGTGTGAAGTGTGAAGTGTGAAGTGTGAAGCGTCAATCAATGTAGGTAATCGAGCATGAGCTACAATCCGAGCTTCTACGACAGTTGCAAATATCTATTTCGGTTACGTGTAGAGAGACGAGAGAGGGAGAGGTAGGTTATTGAGCGAGTATGTATACCGTGTAGTAAACTTTGCACCCGCATTATTAGTATTACAAAATTTCTGAAACTTCCGATGGGAAAAATTACGCGGTTTGCGAGATAATAATGAATTGCGTTAAAAAACGGCTGGATCGATGGATCGATATGTTGCACTTCCAAGTCCAAGATTGTACATTTAGGCGATGGTACAGTGGTACAGGTGATTTTGTACCAACCCCGATGGTGTGCGTAGGCACGCCTTACTTTTCTATTATTTATTCCCTTTTTTGAATATTTTGCTTCGAGTCAAAAGTAAAAAATTCAAAAAATGGCTGTGTATGGGTGTCGCGTCGGGGGTACTGTTTTCAACAACATATCCAAAATTCAACGAATTCCGTTCACTCGTTTTCGAGAAATGACGTAGAAACTTTTCTAACGAGACCAACATGGGGCTGGAATTTCTTAAAAACGGCGAAAATTCCGATTGAGCATCTTTTCAAATGGATTCGACTGCTCCATCATCGCTTCGAATCATTCATTTCGTTTAAAAATTCTGCTTTTGACAAAAAAAAAAAGTGGAAAAGTGGACAGCGAAGAAAAAAAATGTGAAACACGAAGTCCCACTTTGACAATTTTTATGATTTCTGATGGTGCCAACAAATTACACCAGCAGTGTTACCAATATGTACCTACAATATACGTAGCTAGTTGACAAATCACTCGCATACGTTACGTTGCGCTATACCTTGCGCGATAAATCATAATTTCATAAATCTTCTACGTAAGTACCTACTATAATTGTAAGGTCAACGGTTAGCGGTTAGCGGTTGGCGGTTGGCGGATAGCCATAGTTCAGTACGAATAAGTGTGAATTTGTAATTTTGCGAAAAATGACGCGGCGCGATTGACCATATCATATCGTTGTTTGTTTATAGATCGAGCGGTGTAACAGCGAAATCGCTCAAAGTTAATGGCCAAGTCAGAGATGAAAAATTATTCCGCAAATTATCGTGTTACATAACGCAAGAAGAGGTACTGCAACCGTTACTATCGTTGCAAGAAGTCATGATGTTCGCCGCCGATTTGAAGCTTCCGTCCGGTACCACGCTTAAACACAAAATCCAACTGGTTTGTATGCTGCTACCTACCTACCTACCTACCTACCTAACCTACCTACTTATCTACCTACTTGCGTACTTGCCAACCTTCTCCTATCCTCCTCCTCCTCCTCCTCCTCCCCCCTCACACTCCATAAACTTTTATGAGTCACAATAATGGATTTAGTGTTCTCACCACCTCCTTACATATACTATTTATTGGTTTATATAAAGGAAGGGAAGCTGAGCACTGAAATGAAAATTACAAAAAACACGAAGAAAGAATTACTTACTCTTTGTTTTATTTTTTTTATTTTTTTATTTTTTTCGTGTTCTCTTCTTGATGATAACGAGTCCATTTTTCATTTTTTGAAAAAGAAATCAGAAAAAACAATTTTTGACAATGTGATGATTTTTCCTTTTCCCTTGTATTATCCGAACGTAGGAATGTGTGTAACCACGTAGGTCTGCCTATTGGTTATTTATTGCGTTTATGTTGAATTGAATGTTTTAAGAACGTTTCAAACGTGTAAAAATCTTAAAAAATCAGAAAATTTACTTAATTTTCGTATTCGGTGATAAGATATGACTGCACGCCTGAACGTACTGTAGTGTGCAGTACGAAAATAGTAGGTAGTCTCCAGAAGGGGAGTGTAGGACTATAATAATGTGTGTGTGTGTGTGTGTAGGTGTAGGTATAGTTTCGATGCGACGTGAGAAAATTGATTGAACGAATTGTTGCAGTGAAAAATCGAATACCAATACCAATACCTATACCTATACCTATACCTATACCAATACCAATACTAGCACCAGCACCAGCACCAGCACCAAGCTGACAATCTATGCTCAGGATGGTCGAATGGGGAAGGCGGATGAATTAGGCGACGCGACGGTGAAAAAACGCGCCGAGCTGTCGCGTCGTCGATCTTTTTTGGAAGACGAATTAGGTGAGAGTTGCCGGTTTACGTAAATGGGCTACGTGCGGTGTGGTAGAGGCTGGTAGAGTCTGGTAGAGGTTAGCCGGTCCGCTGGATGCGACCATTCCGATACCTTGTAGTTGTACTCTTGGTACGTGTACAAATCGTTCGATTCTTAGTGTATATCTGAGAATCAGGAAGTTAGAAACTTGCGCATTTCGCTTCTCTTCATTCTGCTTCCGCCATTCGATATTAAACATACCCATCCGTAGCGGTCTCCAGTGCGTTTATCGCCCGACTTGGTCGCATCTATGTTAGCTTCCTAGCAACGTAGTACCTAACCTACCTACAATAGATATGTACGTCCCAGGGCCGTACGCTTAGACGAGGGCACTTGTGTACATGTAAACGAGGCGCGTATGGAAATTAAAATTTCCAAATATTGCAAAGAAAATAGGTATCGTAATCATTTAGGCATCCAAACTGCAACGGCTATGGGCATTCGCGGGCAGAAGCGGGGGGTAGCGGCTGCTACCTCCCGATTTTGTCCGCTTGAGAGTTTATGCTTATACGCGAATAAACCGTCAAATTCGACACTCGAAACTTAAAAATGCCTCAAAAAGCTCATTTTCCACCTCTTAATCTCAAAATTCTACAAAATTTTTACAAAAATGTCGCCCTCACTTTGCTTGATAATTTTTATTTTATTTACGTTCGATTCCTAATAAATTAAAAGTATTAGCTCTGTATATACCTTAGTTTTCGCTCAAAGTTTCAACAAATCTTCCTTCAGAATGATTTGGTCAGGGGAGGGGGCACAATGAGCGGGAATGAGCGGGTAAAGGAAGCCCAAATCTTTGTGAATGTTTTCAGATGCCGCCGATTTGTACGACTAAAAACGTTGAAATGTCATTTTTGAAGATCAAAAATGCCCTTAAATGCGTGTTTTTGAACTTTTCATAATTGGTTTTATGCAAATTTTCTACCTCGCTTCACTCGGGCCATTCTAACGATACCTTTTTTTTAAAAAAAAATACCCAAAGGTAGAAGGCCAAAGCTCCTCCAACCAAAAATGTTGACCTATCTGTAGCTATTGGATGGGGGGGGAGGAGGAGGAGACAAAGTCACCAGCCCAACTAAATAGGTAGGTACATCGATGCCGATGCTCCTTCAACTGGCGCTCATTTGGGAGCCTTTGTCTAAACATTCCCTCCCCCCTCGCCGAGATTTGACCCGCGTACGGTCGTGTGTTTGTGTGTGCGTGTGTGGTATGCGCCGAGTACGAAATTATTCATCTGTCTGTATTGGCCGCGAAGAAACAGCCAAAATTAGAGGTACTAGGTTTGCTCGCAACTGTGCGGCAGCGATTCGAACGCCAAAGGCACAGCTAGAGTCTGTACTGCGCGCAGCGTTGTGCTTTTGGAAAAACAAACTCGCACTTCAGCCTTATTCGACGCAACTAAGCGAAGACCTGTACCTACTCGTATACCTACTACCTAGCATCTCGAGTCCTCAATGGATATAGCGATGCCCCGTTTAACAGACTACCTTGCGACAGCCTGTGCAACAGTATTGGGTGACGCAAACACGAAAATTCTCCGGTTAAACTTCCCTGTTTACCTTTTAACGATCTCCCAAGCAATAAATTTCAAAAAATTTACAATTTGAAACTGTTAAACATTGTGTAAATTCTCAAACTAAAAAATTTCATTTCATTTCATTTCATTTCTACGGAGTTTCAGCTTGTACGTATGTGTTATCAAATTAAAAACCCATTCGTTTATTTGATGAAAAATGAATCCGAACCCGCAGGCGTATCTGGTGAGGGATTTTTGCGTTTGCGTTGCCCGATATTACAGCTACGTACAAAGCTACAGATGCACAGCGAGCGATGGACTGCTCGTGTCCGAAACGAAAATTCCATCTCCATCTCCATCTCCATCTCCATCAGATGTGCGAATGCGAGGAGATCGTTTCGCGTAGTTCATAAAGTCAGCCGCGACTGTTGAAGCGGTTTTTCGGTTTCTTTCTTTCTTTCTTTCTTTCTTTCTTTCCCAGAGAGGACGAAATCATCGATCTCACACTGATTGATACACATACCAGGTGTAGGTGTAGGTGTAGGTGTTCAACGCGTATGGAGAAATTTTCGTCAAACATACAGAAGCGGGGCTTGGTGTGACGAAGGTAGTTTTGTGGTACGCATACGTTGTGAGTTGATTTCCACTACTTTTCGTGCGAGTTTGATGCGATGCTAATAACGTGCGCGAAATGTTATGCGCAGTACGAAGCGATAGTTTTATTTCTGACGAACAGCAGTAAGTGGGCCCCGTAAGTACGCATTCGTATAAGGTGGATGGACAAAGCACACAGCTGGATAAGGTACCTCGACCTACGAATATCACCAGTCGACATGTCGTAAGTGTATGACGGCGACGCGCGAGGAAACCTAATTTATTCAGGTGCTTGCTTACTTGCGAGTAAGAAAGGTGAAAGCGAAACTATTTTGCGAGTTCACCTGTTCACGACTCACAGCTACTGAACGATGTAACGTTGTATTCAAAAATTCGCTGCACATTGATCCCGCCAATAATTCGCATTTACGCGTAGGTAGGAGCCAGGAGGTATATGGTACTCCTGCTACGTGCATCGGGATCTCATTATTTTTTTCGCATTTTCAATTTCAGGTGAATGAAATTCAATCTATGCTCGGTCTGAAAGAATGTTGCCTCACAAGAACGGAGATGTTATCCGGAGGCCAAAAGAAAAGACTTTCGATCGCTTTGGAGTTGATCAATAATCCGCCGGTAATTTTTCTCGACGAACCGACCAGGTGAATTTTCCGCAGTTTACGCTTGTTCTTCTTACGTTAGTAGATGATATGAATTAAGCCTATGTTAAGTGCCTCCCTGCCGTACAGCGCCGGTGTCGTATGTAAGTGTTACATGTGTATAGCGGCGGCGATGTCAAAATGCGGACGGTCTTTTTTTTTTCTTTTTTTACATTTTTTTGGGGGGGGGGGCGAAGGGTCCAAAATTCCAATTTTGTAAATATTCGTTGGGAAGCCCCGTCGGTACTTCGGAGCACTTCTAGACTGCACAATAGTAAAGATGTAGGCAAAATCTTGAAAAATGCCAACTCGCGCAAATCCTTAATTGTCGAGTAGAAGGGCTCTCTGATGTTTCTCAGGGTGCCACTAAATACGGCGGACGTATGTATTTGCGCTATCGCGATTAAATATTTTGGTATATGGGATACGACGCGACGAGATGCGACATGTGCAACAAATTTACATGGGCGTTTCTTTCGTGTTTGAGAAATCGCTGAATTGTGTCGCGACGACCGGTAATCACCCAATCAGTACTGTATGTACGTAGGCTCACCATCTACGGCAATTTTCGCACCCGCTATAAATAAATTCGTGTACCTACTTACTGTAGTAATTATGTACTCGAACATTTGGTAACGTCATTTCTGACGGATGACAAAATTATTTAGCTAACAATTTTTTTTAATGCAGCGGCTTGGATAACGTTTCCACAACATATACGCTGAAACTATTAAGAAGATTGGCTCACCAAGGGCGCACCGTCGTATGCACTATACACCAGCCGAGCGCATCTCTGTTCCAGCTATTCGATCATGTTTACGTACTGTCTCAGGGACGCTGCGTTTATCAAGGGGCTACCGATCAACTTGTCGCATTCCTATCATCTGTAGGATTTCAATGTCCCACTCACTACAATCCGGCGGACTATGGTAAACACTGCTAATTAGTCAGCGATCGCCATTACCCAAGCGCTGCTACTCGTAACCAAGTAGGACGCATAATTATGTAAAAATGTGCCTAGCCTAAGCGAACACTAGGTAGGTAGGTAGGTAGGTAGGTAGGTAGGTAGGTAGCTAGCTAGCTAGGTAAGTATCGATCTCGATACTGTTGCAAATAGGTACAATTATACGCGCATACAGACGTACACATGATATGATGTAAGTATAGATGTGTAGCCTACTGTACCATGTACCAAGTGGTGCATTAATGTTCCGCGTATTTACTACCAAGTGCATCTACATCTACATCTACATATACATACACATACATACATACCTAGGTTACCTACGTACCTACACTACGTTACGAGAGCCCAACGCGTTGGCCTACAATATGTTAAGATGAAAAATACGACCGACATTGCCTGTAAAGACGCTACGTTCAGCGACTGCAGCCAGTTACCCTTAATTGCGCACACGTGTTAGACAGCCTACTTATAGTCTACGTTGTTCGGAAAAAAAACTTAAAATCCAGATTATACGTAGTCTGTACGTATATTATATACATATGTAGTTAGCAGTTACGCCAGTTCCCGAGGTAAAATCACACAGTACAGTAACGGTGCAACGACCCGGTTTCGAAGTGAAGGCGAAATGCCGAATTCACGTTTAAAAATCTACGAAAAATACCCATCCGGCAAAAATTTATCGATACATTTTGGAACACTGTCAAAAAATAACTATTTACCAGTTTCTGAAATTTCAATTCCATCAATCAAGCAGTCCGCTTCGAGGACATTTACAATTTATTTTCTATTAGCGATAGAAAGATTGCCGCGCGACATTTTGCATCCCATCACTTTTGTTTAATTTTCAATACGCTCGCTTCAAGTAGGCACATTTTTATGACTGTTTTACAAACACCTCGTCGCAGATGTTGCGAGAACTTTTTCAGCATGTACCTGTATGTAAAATGTTACTGCATGTTTTGAGGACATTCATTTTTCGTGTGTACGATGTTCGATGTTTTGAGACTTGAAAAAGCGCTTGTTACTGAATGATTTGCACGAATTATTTTCATTTGTTGTTATAATTTCGCCAAGTGTAATAGTGCAGAAGTTCGCGAACTATTAATTGAAAAACATCGCACGCTTCTAATTCGATTTCTGGAGTGGAAAAAAGCCAGTCAAAACGTTTCGAAGACAGGGCAAGGGTCTGCAAAAAAAAAAAAAAAAAATAGGTTTCGAAGGCAGGGAAAGGGTGTGCAAAAAAAAAAAAAAAAAATAGGCTCGAAGCTTCAGCGAGTGGCTTAAGTAATGTCCTCGAAAAGTGTATTTCACGCACTCACACAGCAGCGCCGTATCTCCCAACGAAGCTAACGACACTGAAGCTTAGAGCGGCAAAATTTTGGAGGGTGGCAAATTTTTCGAAAAATTTTTCAAACTTATATGAAAACATTTATACTACGCATTAAAGGAAATCTTTTAAATTCACTAGATTGTAACGATGTAATAAATGCATTCGCAGGAATGAAAAGTCGAAGAAAGTTGTAAATTGTGCCACGTTTTTCTTGTCCTCTTCTTTTATTTTTGTACTTTGGCAATTTCAACTCTGAATTTTTGAAACGATTTTCCAATTTTTAAGACTGGTATTCAATTATTACTCCAAAACAGCGATTAACCTTTTTTTACGCATGTAATATAGTACTTACAATATCCCCATATTTATCATATTTTTGCAATAAATAGTAAAAATATTTCTTAGCAATAACTGGTATGAAGCTTTTAAGATTGGGGCAGGATGGATAAGTGGTTAGCTTCGAGCGACGAAGATCATGCACCGCCTCTGTCACATACTAGTAAAATAAAAGCGCCAATTCTATTCTCTGCACAAGCTTCCGTTTCATATCACGCATATGCCGCCATCACTAATTACTCATTTAGTGCGAGTATTTTAATTTTACGTTGAATTTCTTCGTCGAGCAAAAAAAGAAAGAAAAAACAGCTCGTTTACTTCTTTTTTTTTTACTTTGATTTTTTCACAAACGATAAGAGTAAGATTATCCTTGCTTATCTTACCCACTATGCATAGAACGTCGGACGCAAATTTGATTTGTACATGTATAAGCAGATATGCAATATGCGGAGTGCAATTATCAGGTTTACCTACTTACATTAATTTTTGCAGTTATCGAGCTTACCGATGGCGATCATGAAGAAAACATAGAAATATTAGCAACAGCAACGCATAACGGCAAACTATCGCTATATAAATCAGACCTGCTCAAAGTTCCATTCATCCAAAACAACAACAACGACGAAGGCATTTTATCACTTAATAACAATGCCGGTGAGAATAGTTTCTTTTGCGTAGGTAGAGTTATATGTATTGATAAGTTTTTTGCTCGTTATGTACCTACTTACGTGTCATAATTTGAGGCATTTTAACAATTTTTATGACACTCGAAAGACAAAAAAGAATCAATAAAAATCTCTCAAACTTAGAAGTGAACAACATAAAATTAAAAAAAAATGATTTTCTTTTCTTTACCTTTTCTCTTATTTTAGAATCTACCATCTCTTCACCTCCCACCGTATTTCCCTCCTCGAAAATGTGCTTATACCACTCCTGTTCCCTAACTTTAGGTGCAAGTTTGGTGCGTCGCTCTTTGCCATTAAGCCAAGCAAAGGCGTAGCCAGGAAGTTGAAGGTTTTTTTTTTTTTACAACTCTTGAAAATGCACTTTTTGATCGTTAAAAAGTCTATTTTTTCAAAATTTGACTCTCGCTTCTTTTGTACTTACCATTTCCTACTCGTAATTCATTTTTATGAATTCAGGTCCAAACAATAGTACACAGAAAAAGGGGAAATCCCATCCTTGAGCTATTCCGGGCTACGCCACTCACGTAAAGCGATTACGGAGAGTCAGCAATGGCGGCATGTTCGAACGTGCAAATAAGTACGAATTTTCCAAATTCAGGTTGAAAGCGTTCCGTTTCGAATATTTGTTTTTAATTAATTGTTCCCACTAATAATTCTCTCGGCATTGACGCAGTGTGGTTTGGCAGCCAACATCTTCAAAAAAATTATAGTCAGGTTTTCGAAATTTTTACTTTTATTTCTGACGAACAGTAAGTTGGCTGGGTAGGTAATTAGGTATCTATCAGTGCGAGATGATCAATGGTCAATGTGCATCAATTGGTACATGCGTACGTATTGCGGGAGTAGTAAAAAGTTAAAAATTTCTCAATAGAACCGTGTTTGTGTAGATTCAAAATTTGCTTAGAATACGCTTCGGAATGAATTTTCATAATTGAAAAAAATGACAAAAATGTATCGAACCGCGATACACTCACCTCATCCTCTCCCCTGCCCCTTGCATCCTTATTTATGGTACAAAACTGTTTGGTATAACTTGCGTCTCTTGACCAGTGTCATGTGTTGTTAGGTACTAATTTGCAATATTTCATTATTATTTTGTTGATGAATTTACAGAATTCGGTGAAAAATTTTACAGCGAATCAAATGCACTCGTATACCAAGAAGAAAAAGAAAAAGATGACGATGATAATAATAATAACGGACCGAATAACGATAATAACAGCAACAAAAATACCTACACAGTACTAGCTAATCGTGTATCGATATCGTATTCACTGTTTGAAGGTCGTTTACAAAGTGAAAAAGGTAGCGGTACCAATCTTTGCGCTGACTTTCCCACTTCCGGGTTTTCACAATTCTGTACGCTGTATCGAAGGATGACTTTGCAAATATACAGAAATAAAGTGAGCATCTCTCTGGACCTACTCTGTACTTTATCTAGAGCAACGTGTAACGCTCGATTTTGGATATTTTCATTTCGTATCTAACACTTGTTGAATGTGTGCACGTACTTCCTACTTACAACTGGTGTCACTTCGCTAAAACAGCGTCGTTACAAGCTCGATAGCTATCAATCAAACTTCCCTTATCCTAGCTTCGTCTCCTGTATTTCGTTCGCAATGATTATGTATTACTTCTTAGCTTTATCAGTATGCGTTCATTTCGGCTTTTAACCTAACATGTAGAAATGGTCTTTTTAGTCTTTTTACAATCGTATAAAATTGAGACCAAAATAATTTATTTTTGCAGGTAGCTCTGAATATACAATTTTACCATCATTTATTGTGCGCTATCGCTGTCGGTGTGGTGTATTTCGACAAAGCGAAGGATGGCGAAGAGTTTTTCAATCATTTAAAATTTTGCCTGGGCGTTGTATTATTTCATACCTTCACATATTGCATGATTCCAGTGATCACATGTTAGTAGCGCACCTATACCTACTCAACTACATATCCACTAGTTTACCACCTATTCTTACGTACTGTATTTTTATTTACTTTCGCGCGAGTGGAGTGCGTAAACAGCGTAAGTACAATGTTCCAAGTACCTACTACCTACATACGTCCTTATCGATAAATCTTCATCTGACTGACCGTCGTACGAATGCTTGGTCGGTGTGTAGTGTCCTGGTGTCCCGATTCAGCAACTAACTGGTTCCAAATACACCACCGGCCGGTTTCGGCTAGTAGTGTGAATTTATAGAAAAATTTTAACGTACCTAGTTATTTCAATTTCAATCGAAAGGCCAACTAAAAAAGTGTAGCTGGAAAAAAGTTTTCGGAAAATCTATACATTTTTCTTTGCCATCATTTCTTGCGCGATAATAAATCGTGCAATTTTATTCAAATTTTTTTTTTTTTTTTTTGGGGGTAAAATGACCTTTTAGTCACAAAATTTATTTCGAGAATAACGCAAAAATGTGAATTTGCGTGAAAAATATCGACATTTATTATCTCATCTGATAGTAGAAAGTTCATAGTACACGAACTCCGATGAAAAAAACATCGATTTTTTCGACCCAAATTCTTATTTTTACGTTTTTCTCGAATAAACTTTGCAACTAAGTGACTCCTTTTCCCACACATAATAACAGGTATTTAGGTAATAATTTTCGCACACGTCGACCAAAGTATAGATTGTTTATTTTGAAAAAAATTCACCATCACAAATTATTCTTTTCCTATGAATGATTTTTCGTTTAAAATTGAAATTTGAATGGATTATTTTCAGAAAATTTAGTCATCATTGTTCTTCTCCGTTCATCTTTTCTACATTCAATCGCATTAATTTTGATACGTACATAAACACAATTTTAAGTATAGATACCTACACGAACATGTGTATGTAACGGTATTCTTGTTGAATAAATGGTCTTCCTAAATTCATATTTCTTTTTGCGTTGTTTCTTTTTCAGTTCCTTTCGAAGTTAAATTATTGAAAAGAGAATATTTCAATCGCTGGTACAGTTTGCGGCCATATTATATTGCGTTGCAGCTATCAAAAATACCGCTAATGGTGAGTAGACGTACACATGTGACAAAGAATACATTTATACAATCAAAGCCGTATAATGTTAGGTACTAGGTGCCTAAGATACGGATTTAGATAGTCATTCTACGTGACCGTTGTATTTCAGATTTTCTTCAGTATGATTTTCTTAACGGTGGCGTATTTTATGACCGGCCTACCAGTAGAAGCGTACCGATTTTTCACGTTTAGTGTGATAGGTATCATAGTGTCGCTGACTGCCGAAGGTATGGGCTTATTCATTGGATCTGTATTCAGCGTAACGGTATGTATGATTGTATTTTGCGGTTTCTTGTTTCTTGCTTGAAAAACACAGCTGATCCTCAATTTTTACGGGTACCTACCACCTAGCTATTTATTATGTTCGTAGAATGGCAGCGCGGTAGCGCCATTAACCTTGGCACCGTTCCTTGGATTGGCGACGTACGGCTTCGACTTTGCCAAGGAAATACCTTGGTACATATCCATTTTAATGAAGATGAGCTTCTTGAGGAGTGGTACCGTCGGTATTGTCATTACTGTTTTTGGAATGGGACGCAAGAAATTGGACTGCTACCAGTTGTACTGTCATTTTGCCGATCCTAAAGTTTTGCTGCAATATTTAGACATACAAGACGCTTCCGTCTGGTCTCAAGTTGCGTATCTGGTAGCTATTATGATCAGCTTCAGAGCCGCTATCTACGTTGCTCTCAGGTGGAAACTAACTATGTAAATGGTTAAATTGTTCGTGTTCTTGTTACATGGAGAATTCATCCCTCGTTACCTATACAGTCTTCTCTTAACGTGATATAATACCTACTTTGTAGAAGACAGTATCTTTTTCATATCGCTAGAATATTAGGTATCGTTATTAGTATTTTTTTTTTTTTTTTTTTTTTTTTTTTTTTTTTTTTTAAAAATTTTTTTTTTTA
>FIZR01014982.1:0-14516 GCA_900060175.1 Ferrisia virgata
AAATCGAATGAATTCGCAAATTGTTATCTAGGCAATGTTGTCAAATATAGGGCACCACAAGGTAGAAACTTACAAAAATCACATGGGCACCAGTTGGTTAGTATTTTATAATTTTTATATTAATTGAAGCGCACCCTGGATAAAAACACTGTGAACTATTTTGACTATAGATATATAAAAGGCGACCATGTGGTGCCCGGGCGAAAATTCGTATTTTGACGTTTCAGAGTGGGGGGATCAATTTCCGACCATTTAAACGCAAAAACGTTGTGGCGCCCGATTTGGGCACCACAACGTTATATACGGGCACCACAGTGACTAGTTATACTTAAAACGGGCACCACTATGACCAAAACTAAATCTATATATATATATATATGTGTGTGTGTGGATAATATCTCAGTAGCTTAAAAAAGTTTTCTTCACATTATCTTTGGAAATTGATTTAAACTGAAGAGTGTCGTTATCGCGTTATTAATTATTATTGAAGTAACGATAATACCGACTATAGATATTACTTTATCTAAAACGTGGAGGTCTTAACTGAAAAATTAAAGTTCAAATAAAAGATAAGAGAATTATTACATTTGTTGGTACTATTATCAAATTTTAATTGTCGTCGAGCCATATGGTATTTCGGGCTTTCCAAAGTGTTGCGATTTATGAATGCGATCCAAATCTGCAGTTTATCATTAAAAATTGTGTAAATATAGGCTAGGTATTATGTACCGAATGCGTACACCTAAACTGCGAGCATATATTATAGATACTTAGTTTGCGAAAATCGAATATAAAAATTTTAAAGGCGATACGCTCGGTTGCTCGGCAGACTCGCCATATGCACACGCTTTCAGACTATTGAAAGTTTTTCTACTTATTTTTCCCTCAAGTTGTCTGCTTAGAAATTCAAAACGTCGAATACGTAGACCCGAGAATGAAAAATTTACTCAACGGTAAAAGTAAATAAGGAAACTAAGGAATACAAATCGTCGTTCGGGCGCCAAAATTACATTTTGTTAATTTTTCAAAGCGAAAGAAAAATGTTTATTCGTTTATAGATTCAGTTGTGGTGGATATATAGGCTGCATGAGAATATGGTTGAATAATTAGATCAAAGAGAACATCTTGGTATACAAGAATTTAGAATTACTTTTTGAGGAGTAGATTTTTTTATACATTTACGAATTCGCTTTTTCTGGTACGAAGATTTAATTATGGAAAAGAAAGAAAGAGGAAATTTCTTTGAAAGTCTTCGCAGTATCAGTGTACTTTTTTTTTATTTTTATTTTTTTTTTTTCAGTAAAAAGTACAGCTTGAGTAACTTCTTTAGCGAAGACATTTGATTAGTAGAAGAATTTTTTTAAAGTTTTACGTCGTTAGAAACTCCGTGTTTTACATTAGAAATGTGCAATGGAAAAGCAAAAACGAATTGTATAGTCGTTATACTGATGTAGGTATTAGGTACATAGTAGGTAGTAGGTAGTAGGTACTAGGTAGCTACGTATAGTACGTACCTAGACTCACTGATGTGCTCGTATTCAATGCGAAATGTACCTATCTACATATTATGTAAATCATGTACATATTTTTCCCAAGCTTTCATACTCATATAAGTACAAATCGGTATCTTGGCAACACGATATAAATCTAAAATCTATATTTCAAACGATCGTAACATAAGTTTACTTATTTTTGAAGCTGAATTGCTGGTAACTTTTCGCGAAATTCAGTATTAAAGTCGCTATCCGTAAAATTATGACTAAAAACGTAATCAAAATCAAAAATTTTTGCGAAAAAAAATTCAAAACTATACTACTCGAGTGAAATTTGAGCAAATCTAAAACTGTTTGATTCCATCTGGCGTCGATGATGGGCAATTAACGGGGTAAAATGTTTTTCATTGAAAAATTGAATTTTTACATCTATGTTTTTTTCATTGGTGAGTTCTGAGAAGGAGAAAATAATGGAATGAAAAAACTAATCTCGCATTTGCATTCAGCGGGTCAAACTATCCTGATTTATTTGAACTTTGAGAAAAGTAATCGTGCATAATGTCTGAATCGGGGGTAGTTTGATACGCTGAAAATGATTTCGAGCTTAGTTTTCTCATTCCACAATTTTTATTCTCAAAAAATACATAAAATTACACATTTTCTTCAACCCCTTGAAAATACTCGTTTAAAGATGATTCAAACTTTCAATTAAGCGTTTTGAGTAAAAAAAAAAAAAAAAACGACTCGGTTCAAAACTTATGAAAGATTTCAGTTCTGCGACCCAAAATTAGGGTATAAACGACATATTTACAATTTAAAAGATTTCTGAGTAAATTTCTTTAACTTTGTGATTCGTACCTAATTTTAAGCCCAGCTAAAACCAGTTTAGATGGAGGAAATTGAAAAAAAATCTACCACGTTAACTGGACATCTTCGACACCAAATAGAATTAAAGAGTTTTAAATTTGCACAACTTTTACTCAAGTAATAAAGTTTTGAATTTTTTTTTCGTAAAAATTTTCGATTTCCATCACGTTTTAATCATATTTCTACGTTTAGCAATTTTAATATTGAATTTCGCCAAAAACCAAGCACATCCAGGAGTGTGGTGAATTTGTATTCTTAACGTACAACTCTTCGTTGAATATGAGGGGGGGAGGGGGGCTTCAATAATTTATGCCTAATGCAGTTAAAAGAAGGAAATGAAAAGAAAAAAACAAAAAAAATTCATTTTTAAAGCTATATTTTTGAGATGACACTCGATCCAGTGGCGTAAAAATGAGGGGGAAAACACCACCTCATCCCCTGAACGATTTTTGGCGTTTAAAACCTTCGAAATACGTCAACCCTAGCACTTTTCCAACCCTTATCCTTCGAAATTTTACCAAATTTTTGTCTTCGATTTACTCGGACCATATTCTTTGAAATTTCTGAAAAAATTTTCAGAAAATGCTCCCATCCCTTCCGAGAAGCTAGGTATTGATACACCTCTATATTGATCAGCGGTATAATTAGAGGAGGGAGTGTGTAAACCTCCACCCCCCCCTTCAGGACAAAAAAATTGAGAATTTTTCTGATTTATAGTAATTTTTTTTTTCATAAAACGCGTGAAAATGCATTTTGTAACTGTTAAAAAAAATTTTTCCAAAATTTTGCCTTCGTATTTTTCCGAATACAAACCTTAAAAAACAGTACCTTTATACCACATGCTCTTAGTTAAAAAAATAAAATCTCACCCAACCGCATAGAAAAAGTGTATGGTCCTCCCTTTGAGGCGTTCTTTGATACTTTGATGTATTGTTATTTTCGACTTGCTTCTGTTTCCTCACATTTACTATAAAGAACTCTTAATTGTTTTAATTGTAATGATAAAAATTTACAGATGTTCACCATCCACGTAGAGAGGGAACGTATTAGCAGCAATGACGTAAATACTGATGCGAGGAAAGAGGAGAGGTTCAAACCCTTGCCCGAGAAATTTTTCATGAATTTTTATATGAAAAAAAAAACGCTGTTAAATGCTTCGAAACGCTACTAAATGTTGATTTTCTGACCTATTACGCTTGAAATTTTCTAAAATTTTCGCCCTCGCGTCTCTCGAAATATATATTTTTCTTTTTAAAAGAAATTCTCAGCAATCTCAACCCCACTACACCCATAAAAGCTGAATGTGGTTGCGCTACTCATATAGGGTGGGGGACCTCAGTTGAAATTTTTTAAGCAGGGTGCTTGGATTTTTTTTCTGAATATATTGGACTATTTATTTTTTTCTGATGTAAAATTGAAATTTCACCATTTAGTGATACGTGAAGGTTACTGCAAAATCACTATACGTAGACATACTCGTACATATGTACCGGGTGTTCCGCATTAACCTTGTTTACCTGAAATCAGCGATAGGTCAACTTATGAGACTTACATGTATAACGGTTTGCGTACCCAAAAAATCAAATGCTGTTTGAACGAATTGAGAAAGAAACTTTCGAAGCGGAAAATATCCAAAAATCACGAAAAAAAAATTCACAATAACAAAAATGACTGCGGTACAATATTTGAGTACGATAAATTGTTTTTATTAATTTTCAAATTTTCTAAACTGGCTATAAGACCATTTTTACGCTGTCATTTTTCAAAATCAAATACATTTTCAGTAAGTGGAGATTCTGAGCTTTTCAAAACTATAGAATGATCCTAGATTTGAACTTTTCACATCGAAAAATGATCAGAATTTCAAAAAAAAAAAAAAAACACCAATTTTGACTGGTTGCATTACAGATATTGAGACTTACATGCTTTAAGACATATGCTGGGGAAAGTCGCTGGAGTCGAGTGAATTTATGATTTCCATGAAATAATATAAAAAAGAAATGGAGAGTGGCTAAAATTGGAAAATAATCTACCTTCAGATTAGTTTGTATATGGTGTTCTTAGGTATGTACTTGCATATTATTTACTTGACCCTATGACTTATAGCTATCTGGTAGGTGTTAAAGTTGATGGTAGGTATTGACACGACCAAAGACGTGGGGTATCTTTTTATATAGCCTATATATATATCTATATACTTATCTGCTTGGTACCTAGCTACGTAGTACCTGTTTATCGAAAAGTAATTAGTATTTTATTTGTTTATAAGAAATTCACTATTCTGCAAAACTACATTTTTCATTGCCTTTCAAGTATACTTAGTTGACTCGAGTGAAAAAAAATTGAGAATACCTTTAGATACTTTCAACATAAGTAGGTATTTACTGGTAAGCTCGGAGTATAGTTACACGATGTGTACTGCATAATCTCACTTCGTATGTGTATGCCGTGTCGGTAAAAAGTTTAATTATCTGTTTCCTTTGTACCCACGCACGAAGATCGTATCACATTCTCCATTAATGTACTTTAATTTCGCCCATGAGTAGAAAAAAAAAATTATCGTTTCTTCAATATGTACAATATAGTATGTAAGTACATGTATGTACGCGACGTTTTATTAGGTAAATTAAGCAGGTCCCGACATGTCAGCGTAAAGGTTGAAAAACGTTCGCGTGACATTTCCAATAAATAAATTCCACCTTCATTTCCGCTTTTTATTTCAATTTTGGTCGTTAACTTTTTTTTCGTTGGGAATAACGGTGTTCTTTTACCGTAATATTCGTTTTCAAAACGTGATCGATTTAACGGCAGGAATTTCTATAAAAGGCTTTAATTTCATATCGTCGATAGTTGCAGTGTGTTCCGAACTTGCAATATATATATAGACATATGTATTTGTAAGTACCTACATACATTGCGAAGAAATTTAATGTATACAGAAATGATTTAGGGGTTTTCGTTACGTTATGGTTGCAAGAGCTGAATATCGAAAACAGATACATCTTTAAAATTTGATTTGTGTTATCGACTAATGATATTGCGTTATGCCATTCTCACTTGTGTAGAAAGAAAATGCTAAAAAAAGACCCTCATTTCCAAGCAAACTTTTGATTTTGAATTTTTTGCCAGCATTTATCTATACGATTACAAATGCTGAAGGTTGCAGTTACGCATGTATTGTACCGATTCTCATATTATCAATATTGCGTATTTATTTATAAATTTTAAATTTAAATGCATCGCCAAGTGTAAGCTACGCAATGACTCCTTGAGCCTCTATGGCAAATGATTTCACAATACATACAATGCATAAGCTAGTATACGTCCAATGCTCATGCATCCAGTTATGTTTTTTTTTACTTAGTAATAATAGCTTCCTTGTATGGAGTGTAGATTTATACTTACATTAAATACCAGTAATATTTTATTAACGAGTTCGTACGTCTTGCTTAGTAGATAGTTAGACACAGATACTTATATACTTAGTTACTTAGTACACTTGTTCAGCCAGATAACAGAATGTCTTTTAATGATGAATGATGAACAATCTCATCTGCCATTCAATGCGAAGGCATTTTATAATGGATTTGTTGCATTAATTTCGAATTGATTTTTCCATCGAATCGTATGTACATGCATATATGACAGGAATTGCACAGATATCTACGTAGGTAGGTAAGTAGGTAGGTAGGTAGGTAGGTAGGTAAGTAGGAAAGGTACCTATTGGCGTAAAAACGTGTTTCGAAATGATTTGATGACTTATTCAGGTCAAGTGATCGAATTAAGAATGTCAAATATTATGCGAAGGATTAACTCAATATTCACCTTTGGTTTCGATATTAAGACCGAATTTGTTTGGTCGTATATGTGTGTGTACACTGTGAACGTATTCATTTAGGTACACTTTCTTATCACTCTACGTTCTTATTGTTGGTAAATTACAATTTATAACGCAATTTTTGTGAATTTAAAAAGAGTGTAACTGAAGTTCTGAAATTTTACCGATTGTTATATTTGATATTTCGCCACCAAACTGTAAGCTGGATCGTGATGCACTTTTACACCGAACTCATAAATTAAATTCATAATTTACGTTCAATTTACAGAGGTATCGAGATAATATTTTCGCCAAAATTGATGTTTATTCTACAATTTTTTTTTTTTTTCATAATTTGATGGCGAAAGGGATCCTAAACAATATACTAGAGGCGGCGTTTTTTTTGATTTATCTTGTAAAATATGCGGTCTACATAAAAATGAGTTATGCACAAAAATGTTCCCATAAAATTGTACATAAGCATAGTTCAAGGTCAAATTTGTAACGCGTGCGCTTCGCGTGTTGCAGCATAAGAAGTATGACGCCGTAGCGTTTTTTTTTTTTCATTCATCTGTGAAAATATACGTTATATGTGAAAATAAGTTATGTAAAAAACTATTCCCCTTAAAATTCTGCATAAAATGATTCAAAGAGGACACAATAGCGTGCACGCTTCACGTATTATAGCGTGAAAAGCGTGACGCTTAGTACGCTGGCTATTCGTGATAGAAAAGTGAAATTTTGTATGAAGGGCATGATAAATTAAAAAAAAAATTTCAAAACCGGAAACCAATTGATATTTCTCATACGAGACGCGGGGAAGGCATTTCAAGGCACCACCCCTCCCCCCTCCTCAAAAATCCGTTTATAGCAATTTACGTATTATTCGAGTTGATTCCACGTAAATTAATCTCGCTGAACATGAATATATCGTTAACTTCAAGATTTGATCATGGAAAGGGCTATAAATTTTAAATTAAGAACCCCCCCCCCCTGGTATGAGGTTATTTTAACGAAATAACCGAAAAAGGCTGTTCTTTGGATCTAGATCAAATGCGAACATTAGGGTGGTCTTTATTTTCAATTTTGAGGAATTTTTTCTCCCACTCCCCAAAGTTGTTCGTTTTATTTTTTTGATTTTCGAAAATTAACACGTGCCTGTGAACCCCTTCAGTATCATAAGGGAGCCTAAGGAAAAAAATAGAGGTGTGTAGAAACATTTCTTTTATTTCGTATTTTTGTGCTCAGGTTCTTCTAAATAGTTTCTTATTTATCAAAAAACGTTGTTGTACTATTTAACCCCTTCCTATGATGGTTAAATGGGCCCTAAAATTGATAGAAATAAAATGATTACTTACAATAAAACGTTCCTTTCGGTATATTTATTCAGTTGGTTCATGTTGCATGGAACGCATCATAAAAGCTTACCCTGTATTTTTATTTTTTTTTTTTTTTTTTTTTTTTTTATCCTATGCGTTTATAATTGCTAAGATTTTTATGGCCAGTGCTTAAAAGGGGTCACCAAGGTTAGGACTTACATTCAGTGTTTGAGGTTAAGTTCTTTTATTAAGAGGAGGATTTTTCGCATGACTGTGGAGGAATCTGGAATGGGGTGGGTGTTTTCTAGGATGTTTAATGTTTGTCTTTTTTGTTTCAAGTTAGGACAGAGGAACAGGAGGTGTTGGGTGGTGATGGGCTTGGAGTTGCAAAATTGACACATAGGTTTGGGGGCTCGTAGATATAGATGGCTATGGGTCATTTTTGTGTGACCGATTCTAGGATGAAACGTGTAATGATGTGGGTGGACAGATTTTTGTGAATGTATTTGAAATCAACATTTTGGCATCTAGGGACCCTCCTCTCTTCTCGAGTTAAGTACGTATGGTCGGTAATTTTAATGTACTTAGTTTTACAAATGTATGCATTGCAAAGCGTACAAGCAATCGAGTAATGTACCTCAGGACCAATCAGTTTATACACCCACAACCAATTACCACGTATCCAAAATCAGTAACTCAAAACAACAAATCACCTATATTTCAAACTTTGACTTGAAAATATTGCTAAATTGGAATTTTTTCCAAGTCTCAGATTGGTAGGTCAGATTAACTGTACTTCATCAGTAGAGCCCAAAATATTGCTATATAATTTCAAATTTTGCATCGTTTCCCCTTGAGCATCTGTCTTCTCATTACAAGGAGGTATCACACTCAAACAATTACGTTTGCGTCAATTCATTTTCTGGCTTCTGTCACGTTACAGCAGAAGAAAATTGGTCATAAATTGCTGAAAAGGGCGAGGACTCGCCGAAACTGAGATATTCCAGGTGCATAGAATACCTAGAGTAGAGTGAAAAAAAATATGTCTCAAGTTTCGACCAAACTCACATAGTTGATTGACTTCGAGTTGAAAATCGACCATACAAAATTTTGTGACCTTAGCTCTAAGTGGGATGAAGCTATAGGTCCTCAAACTGGGGTCATTTTTGAAAAAACATGGGACGTGGTTTTTCGTAATTTTTACCCGCTAAAAACAGTGTGGAAACTCCGTCAGGAAGTGAAAAATTGCGATATGAGTTTCTTCGTTTCCTTGTACCATTAGCATCTCGATCCGATACCACTTATAACCATCTACTAGAGGGTTAAAAAGTTGCAGATCGTAAAAATTGGCATATTTTATTTTTTAAAAAAACGCAATAAAAGAGCTTTTAAGTTCAATAATAGGTCCAAAAAAATGTTCAGTTTAAGAAGGTAAATTCCAAGTAAGATATGTTAAAAGTGTTGTATGTTTCATTTCAACTTGCTGACACAATCTACTTCTATTATAAACGTTGATAGCTTGATGCATACTTAGGTAAATAATTATGGAACATTTTTTCAGAAATAGATGGTTAATTTTCTAAGATAACAGCGATTATGACATAAATGGATTATGTAGGTCTTGGTATATTAGTCGAAAATAAAGTATTATTCTCATCATATATTTCTTTGAAATTTTCATTTTATCTTAGTCGTTGTATACGTATTACATATACGTATTTGGACAGCTGCTTACGTTACTATTTCGGCCTTCGCATTGTGTTGCTTATTGAGCAGGTACACATATTTCTGATTCCGTGGAAATGTTGCCTAAAATGGAAAATTTACCACTATACTGGCACACTTGAACTGGTTCGTTGGCCGTGCAAGTTCGAATTTTTCGAGAACATAGTTTTAAATTTCGGAAATTTGGTGCATCTTCAAGCTTCGAAAATTAATTTTACTGATTTAAGATTGCTTTGCTTGAAGATTTTGTCAATTTCAAAAACATGAAAACGCGAAAATAGGGAAATACTTATTACGAGGTAAACCAATGGTAGGAGAGGAACTGCTTTCCCATGCTCCATTCTTTCAGTGCTACCAGCCTACACCAGAATGTACATTATGAAAAAATGAGCATGTTGTGGAGGCTGCATTACTTACTTAGAAGATCTGAGTAAAATAGACTGATTCACGTGTTCAATATTTGGTAGTAACCCAATTTTCTCTATTACAACTTTAAAAGATCATATTTTGTGGAATATTTCATTTTTTTTATATTTTTCAGCTGTATACTTATAGCTGGCAATTTTCAAAAATGAACTTCAGCAGCTGAAAATTTGGTTTCGTTTTTTTTGACGTCCTCCTTCGTTCTAACTGAGTTTCATACAAATCGGAGCCGATAGGTTGAGAAGGCTACCTTGTTAAAATAAAAAGATTGCATATTAGCGCATCAGTTATTTACCAAATTATGAACAATATATTTTAAATTAACAGCTATAATCAAGGTACTAAATTTTCCGCAACGAGGAAAAAAGTTTTACAAATACCATTCGTACGTTTGATTGTTTTTTTTTCATGCAAAACTACTTATTTGAAAAATTCAGTTTTAATTGACATAACGACGGATTTAATTACTGATAATGAATCACGTTGCATAGTCTACGCTTGAGCTATGTAGAACCTTATGGTATAATTTAATTCAAAAATTGGTAGTTATCGCGAATAAAATACTTGAACGGATGAGAGATAACATTAGAGCTTTTTAAAATGATTTTAAACACTGTATTTATAAATGCTTACTAGCTCGTAGAAGTAAGTATTTATTTACTATTATTATTATTTTTTTTAACAAGGTGATTCCTTGTGCCAAAAAAAAATAATCTCATTTTGAATAAAGGAAATACCTATAACGGTTGAAATGGTATGTAATTGTTGTTGCAAGTCTCGTACAATCGCACAAAAGTGTCTCCGCAAAATAAGCTAATATTCAGCAAAAGAATGACTCATTGTATTATGATTATACCAGTCGAGAAAGACGACAATTTGACCAACAATTATTTTAATTTTGAGAATAGTGAAATAAATTTACAATCAAGGTATTTTGAATGATTTTAAGTCTAATTCGTACTGCTATTTCAATGATTTGCGAGTACAATATTAGTATGAGAATGAACGCAAATTTTCTTTCAATATGAGATTTACATGCTCGTATAAGTACCTCAACATCATTATTCTTATGAATTGTAAAATGGCGAAAACAAATAAAAATTTATCGCATTAGCAGTAAAATTCAAGTCACACGTGCTTGTTTCAGAATACCTACATCATTTACCATGAACAATCGACACGAAATTATCTTATTTTGAAAATCAGAGAGAGAGGGAGAGAGAAACAGAGAGATTTTGATCAAGTTCACTTTACAAGTGCCTGCTTAAAATAATCGTATGAAATTTTGAATAAAATTATTGGGATGCAAAAAAATATTATTACAGGGAAAAAGTAAAAAGTATCTATCCTCTACTGTATACTTACCGGTTGAAATAAAGGAAGTAGGTCAGTATTGAATGAATAACGATTTCATTACGTAATATTTACACAAATATGTAATTTTTTTAATAAATACAATAACTTAGAAGTACATTTGCATACTTACTAACACTTAACAATGAAGTGTGAAGTTTGAAATTTCCAATCGCATGAAAATTACGAAAAAAAAAAAATAATAATAAGTAGGTATATATATCTATAAAAGTACCACTAGTTTTTTTTACATTAGAAAAATGAAGGCATTTTGAGAAAAAATAGCCTAATCACTCCTGTGGGACACCTTTGCCGTTTAATGTTTTCATTGATCAGTTGGAAAAGTGATCCATTTCCAATTCTTTTTGATGAATAATTTGATGTATTCAAAGTACGAGTTTAGCTTATAAATTTTTATTTTCCACAATTCCCAGCCAAATTTTTTCAAACTTTCAGGGATAATGGATCATATCAATAATCATCCCTGGGAATTTTTTCAAATTTTTTTGATCATTTTTTCATCAAAAAACGTACTTTATTAAATTCCAAAACCAAATATCTACATGTTGTTTCAGACATGGAATAACGAAAAAAAAAAAAAAAGTTTGTACTAGACCCATATTTTTATAACATATTTTTTTAAGAAATTTTTTTGATGGTGGAAAACTTTCAAAAATACGAAAAACAATCCTTTTTATTCATTTCACTCTTAAAATAGTCATTTTCACTCGAATAATTTTGTCCCTTAAAATATGTTCTATTGGACTTAATTACGTTCGATTGTTCGCTATTTTTATTGAAATTTATTCATTTTTATGGTTTTTGATTATTTTATTCTTACGAGGACATTGTCGAACGGCCACAAAGTGCACAGCACTCGCACAAAAGAATTAACCTCGAATTCGTGTTCAGCGGGTCAAATTACTTCTACTTTGAAACTTTACGCGACAATTTTTCGTAAATTTTAAATAGTCATAACACTGGTAGGTTGGTAAATTCTCACAAATTCAGACAAAAATTGCTTGTTGAAATTTGGCTGCAATGAGCACAAATAGGGTCTAGATTGGAGTAATTTGATCTGCTGAACACGAATTTAAGGTTAGTTTTTTTGTGCGAGTGCTATGAACTTTGTAATCGTTCAGCAGCGTTTTCGAAAACAAAAATAACCAGAGACTATAAAAATGAATAAAGAGTGTGTAACCAGTAAGGAGGTCAAATCTGCCCCCGAAAGTTTTTTGAACGATTCCAAGGCCGAAAGATGGACCCTATTGAGAAAAAATGTTGATCAAAATTTTACACCACCGTCGCATCCAATTCCGGAGATATAGGCAAAAACGTGTTTTTCAATTAAATTTTTTTTCTCGTCGTACGATGAAAGTGGAAAATTTAAATTTCTATTACGAATTTATACCAATGGAATATAAACAGGATTTTTTTCAATTTTTTTCAATGATTTCTTTTAATGTTACACGTGTTTAAAATTTTCAAATTTTAATTGCCAAAAGACTTAGGTAACGTAAATCTTGAAATATTTTTAGTAAATGCGTTTCCTATGCAAGAATACACCATAAAAATTTCAGAGTCCTAGAAATGGTGGAAGATGGTCAAAAAAAATTAAAAATTGTACAGGTATCGCACAAACAACACTAAATAGCTTAGTTGCTCGGTGGCGCGTGATACTACTCCACGGTGACGCGTGGAAAAAACTACTTACCCTACGCGCTCGGAACTTCATACGATTTGTTGATATTTCTTTCGTACCTTTTTCAACACAAAACTTATGGCCTTTTTTCAGAAATTCAAATGCAGTAATTGCCAGCAAATGCTTGGTTGGAGATTATGTTTTTACATTTTTATGAATTACCTTGCCCATTAGTAAGAACTGAAAAATTCTGAAAAAAATACACGTTTTACTCTGATATGTACATTATCCATCCAATGTGTACTGAACCCTCTCCCCTCCTATTATCTGTCTCTAAAAAAAATTCTCAATCAGCTTAAGTTGCTTACCAGCGAGTATGGCGAATATCGAACTGTAATTAAGTACAATAGAAGAACATATTTCAAACGACGAAAATATTCGAGTGAAAATGACTATTTGACGCTAGCAAAATGAATAGAAATAGTTTTTCATATTTTTGAAGGTCTTTCGCAGTAAAAAAAAAATACTAAAAAAAATATATGTTATAGATATGGCTCGTCTACGACATACTGTATATTTTTTTTGTTGTTTCTAATCTAAAACAACATGTAGGTTAGAGTAGATCGAAAAAAAACATGCCTCGGATTTTCACCAAACTCAAGTAGGTGATTGACTTTGAATTGAAAACGCACCATACAAAATTTCTCCCCTTGCTGGAAGGGAGGCAGAGCTGTGGGTCCTCAAATTGGAGTCATTTTCGAAAAAAACGCGGTTTTCCGCCATTTTTACCCCCTAAGAGTGGTGTGGGACCTTGGTCACAGAGCTGAAAAAGTGCGATTTGAGTTTGTGCGTCTGCCTGTACTATTGGCATCTGATAACCCCCTACCAGACCACCAGCGGATTGAAAAGTTGCAGATCGTATATACCAATATATTTCATTTTTCCAAAAAAAAGCAATAAAAGCACTTTTTAACATTAATGATGAGTCCAAAAAATTTTTTTAGCCCAGAAAAGTGAAATCCAATTGAAATTCCTCAACATTTTTGCGTTACAGGGTAGCTAACCAACTAATTCCGAAATCGTTGAAATTATTGCTATAATCATGTGATTTTCGATTTTTACTCCAAAACATCAATTTTTCAGTTGGCTACCCTGCAACAAGAAACTTTTGAGCAATTTCAATTAGAATTCATTTTTCTAGGTTTAAAATTTTTTTGAACCCCGTTATTCAGGTGAAAAGACCTTCTTTTCATTGTGTTTTTTAGAAAAACGAAACATGTCGATTTTTACGATCTGCTACTTTTCAACCCCCTGGTAGATGGTTATAAGTAATATCGGATCAAGATTCCAATGGTACAGGGAGTCGCAGAAACTCAAATCACACTTTTTCAACTCTGTGACCGAGCTTTTACACCGATTTTAGGGGATGAAAATGACCACACTTTGAGGGCCCTTAGCTCCACCCTCCTTGTAGCTAGGATCACAAAATTTTATATGGTGAGTTTTCAACTCAAAGTCAACCACCTACGTGAGTTTGGTCAAAATCCGAGATATGTTTTTTTTTCTGATCCACCTTAATGAAGATATTTGGTTGTGAGATTTAGAAATACGCGTTTCGTGCAGGGGTGAAAAACTCTAATTATTCAAGTTATTTTTATGATTCAGTTGCTATTTGGCAGAGTTGAGGTTCCAGTTATTAATCAGTTGAAGTTCTTTTGATTTCAGTACAGGTTTTGAGTTTCAAGTTATGATGAAAGATGGTTTGAGTTACAGTAATTCCAAGTTAATTACCAGTTAATCGTTGAAATTTACAATTTTTGAAATTTGACTCAACTATTTTTATTTGTGAGGTATATTTCATGTTTATGTTGTACATT